>JAECUM010056713.1:0-26181 GCA_016617855.1 Megalonaias nervosa | reverse complement strand
GTGTAATAAAATGCTTACAGGTGACGAGTACCAATGGAAAGTCAACCATTTGTTTGGACAAATTCCATCCTCAGGACATTACAATGTAATGTTTAGACTGTCATGCTCTATTCGCGGAGAAATCCTAAACATTCAGACAAAGCCAATTAGGCAGCATGCAAAAGAACAAGCAGAACAAGGTAGAGGAAGAGAGTATGATGAATCAGCAGGTGAAAGAGGCAAAATAAGATACATCTCAGGTTGGTGCCTACATACCCTCAAGAAAAGAAGAATGAAGAGAATAGTACAAAATATGTACAATCCCAAAAATAAGAAAGAAGTGGAACGGTTGGTATTGGAGAAGAAACTTATTGAGCACTTGGAAAATGATGAAATGGATTTAGTAGACACTTCAACACAACAGGATTCAGTACAAGAAATTAATAGAAAGCAAAATGTAAGACGAGGACTCATAAATGTCAGTGATATGTGCTTCCATTTTTTTATGGCTCTGGACAAGTCAATGAGACTAATTCAGACAGACGCAAATTTGAATTTGCATGGTTCCAAATTTTCAGCTTTTTTGAATTTAAAGTTAAAGAATGACCACACATTGAATGAATTATGGACAAACTTATTTTTATCATTTGATGGCAGTTTCGAAGATGCAGGTAACATCCAGAAAAGTATTCTTGATGAAATAATTTCGAAATACTCACTGATGAGCATTGCTCAGCTAAGGAAAGAGTATCTAGAAAGGAATAAAGTATTTAAAAAAGAAACCCTTCGCCAGCAATTAAGAAGGAAGAAAGACAGTGTGAAAAATCCAGAGTCCAGTGCAAAACGTAAAGTAAACAGCATTGGTAAAGGAAAGGCCAAAAAACAAAGTGTACAGTTCAGTGGCCTTGTGGGGTCTGTGGCAATGATGCAAGTGAGAATTCTGTTGCTTGTGATCAATGTGATCTATGGTTCCATGCTGATTGTATGAGAATTGAAGACCTTAATACATTACCAGATAAATGGTTTTGTCCCACATGCGCAGAAAAGCAAGAATCAGAATAATATCTGTAAAAAATAATGCATCTATTAGATTGGAACTTGCAGAAACTGATTGATTTATTATATGGTTTATTCAATGATTGCATGCTCAATTATGATGGGGATGGCAAGTCACCAGTGGAGTCGAGCAAGGCAGTGTATTGGCTCTGACCTCGTCGATATGATGTTCTGTATCAAGTTTAGTAATGTTTTGTGACTATTACATTATTATCTACACCACATACCACACGTACAGTAAACTCAGCAGTGTATTGATCACAGAATGTTCATGATCTCACATTTCCTGATGGCTCATCACTGAATGCAAAACTTAGGTGTGACTTGCAACCAGTATGGACCATTTCTCTTCAGCTTGTTGGAAAAAAATATCTAAATCATTATCAGTAGGAAAGCATTATGCAGACCCTACCATCATAGTAAATGGAAAAACTCTCATGACAGTGGAGAAGTTCAGATGCCTTATGTGCACATTGTTATATGTAGTGCACATTGACGATAAAACCAATGCCAGAATTGCTAAACGAGGTGTGCCCTTTGGCATAATATTTTTAAGTCTGCAAACCTAAATGCTTGTTTACAAATCCATTTTGTCAGCGATCCTGCTGAATGCTTGTGAAACCTGGACAATGTACAAATGTCATGACAGTAAATCATTTTCACACGGGCTGCCCTTGGGAAATCGGCGAGGATAAGATGGCAGGACAAGGTCCTAGACATTGAGGTTCCTATATAGGCAGGCATTCCATGCATCAACACTGATGAATTGCCAATCTGATTAACATCAGATCTTCACTGTCCTACTGATATTAACCTGATTGTTGACTAGCAAGATATTCCTCAATTGATCAAGTGAGCCAAAGTCATCTCCAACCATGTGTGCCACATACAGTTCAGAGCATAAATTGACCTGTCAGGTCAGCCACTCACAGAAACCAAACCTGTTAGTGATGTCATGGTCATCTTCGAAATCAAAGAGCAAACAAGAACAAAGGAATTTGCCTGTGGATACACCTGTAAGCATTATTACATTCCTTATAGCAGACTTTGCATGCTCAAATAGTAGGACTGAAGACCACACATTCCATCTCCAGTTACATGTAAATAATCGCTGCACAATATAAAGTGAAGCATTAATTCTCCTTTGATAGCTCAGCTTAAGTAGTTTTGACCCAGAATCACTAAATGTGGAATCCAGTGGTATACTGACAATGAAATTAAGTTCAATATAAATGATAGAATGAACTTGGCCAGTATAGTGTAATTTCACTAGTACAATTTCAAGTCATCCATGAAACACTTCAACATTGACCAAATTTGTTGGGAAGATATTGGTTCACGTCACCTTACTGTATTTACAGACTCTGAAAAGGGGAGAACTGAATATTCATTGCAGAAGCATGAGTAGCATCAACCTGAAAATTGCAGCACATCCTCTATTTGTCAAGAAATCCAAAGCAGTTTCTCCTGTTGAGTGTGCCAGAGAAAGTTCAGAGCATAAATTTGTAGTATCAGCAACTCACATACTTACAGAAACCAGACTTGTTAGTGATGTCATAGTCTGCTTCAAACTCCAAGGATAAACAACAACAATAATGCGCCTTGCCCAAAGACACATGTGTAAGCTGTGTTACAGTCATTACAGCCTAATGTACATGCTGTGATGGTAGGATTGAAACCCACACCCTGTCCATCGCAAGTTACAAATAACCAATCACTTTACAAAGTGAAGTGATACATGACTTCTCTGCTTGCTCACCTTAATTAGTAGGACTGGAATCACTGAATGTGAATTCCAATGATATCATGAGAATGAAATGATACAACCAATGGAAAAGAACTTTACCAGTACAGTGCAATTTCAGTTGACTTGTGGATTAAGTGTATATATTTTCCACCTGAATATCAGAGTTCGCAGATTGCTTAAAAGCATATTTCGAATATGAGGCAATTAACAAATGGCTGCAGTATTTCTTGAAAATTTTTATTTGTACTTAAATTATGACTGTGCTGAAGGTTGGATTACATGTGGTGTGTGCTTTTGAACTTGTAAGTCAAATTTTATTCATCACCAACAATATAAACATACGACAGGTGAAAAAGGTCACTTGCAAAGATACTACAAGAAACTTCAAAATTGGACAGATCAGTGTCTTTCAAAGTGCTGTATAAATTTGAAGACACTATTTGTGCACAGTATACATGTATATTATATAAGTCAATGGCAAAGCCAGCTAATACTTTCCCCGACTGATACAAATTTTCTTGCTCCATAAGTGAATCCCAATGGAAAATATCATCTGAATTTGAGAAGTATTTACAAGAAACAAGTATTCAGTGCTGTTAGGTTCCAGTTAAATTTCTTATACTATAACAGACTATCATCACAAGATTTTCATTTGAACCACTATTATGCAACAATTAAGACAAAATGATGTTCAGTTTGCAAATACTGACCCAATGTGATAGCATATGATAAGATTTACAGCCTTGCCAACACACCCCATCATCAGGCCTAGTAAGACAGTCCTAATGTTAATAGGCCTAGGTATAATGCCAACACACCCCATCATCAGGCCTAGTGAGACAGTCCTAATGTTAATAGGCCTAGGTTTATTACAACAGATTGATGTGTAACATTAAATCAGAATTGAAATACTGCATACACTGTAGTGCTGTTTCTATCAAGGAATATTCATTGACTATAAGCCCATCTGAGTAGCTGAGCTAGTTTGGTATACAAATGGGGAACGACTTTCACAAGCAAAGCACAGAAACCCTAACTGCTAGTAAGGAGATGGTATTTTGAAAAATTAATATTGGACAACTACTACTTTTCATGTGCAGGTAAAACAAAACAGCTTACAAATTCCTATATGTGTTGCAAATGATCAATAGGTACAATCCTACTCTTTCCACAATAATTTCATACATAGCATATTTATTATGTTGTTTCTTTTGTCATTTATACATATGTACATACTCAACATAAAATGTTAGGTTCCTTTAACAGTAGCCTTCATTAAACAAGCACTTCTCATATGTACTGAATGCTCTGTGTTCCCCATTGATTTTAATCACCTATATATTTATTTCCAAAATGTTTGGAAACACAGGTGGATGATCTAGAGAGCTGGCAATGTAACTAAAGTATTACATGTAAGTGACCCCATCATTAAAACTCTACACAACAAGGCTTTGAAGATCCTGGAACATAGCTGCAAGTACATGTATCTTTTATTCAACACCACATATGTGGAAGGTGCATAAAATTTGTGCATTTTCGATTATATGTCCATACATCCATTTGTAATGCATGCATTCACTTTGGTATTTGCGGGAATTCCTTGTTATCGTTAAGTTACTGTCAAACACATTTATAAATGTTATCGGTGTATTGCAGTTTCAGTTATTTTCAGATGTAATGCAAACAAAACAAAATTATTAAATCACAATCACCTTCGTCATCAGGAGAGATACATCCAAATTTCCACCACCACTGGTAACAAATTGACATTATTATGCTATTTATTTGCATACTTGATAGGTGCATTATTTTCAATTAAATATGTCACACTTTATTACATTTGCTAAATAACATGTCAGCAAAACAGATCAATGTAGTAGCAAACCAGCCCCTACCTTTGATAATGAATGTATTTTGTGGAATTTTATTATTCTGTCATTGCTTATGGATGAACTTGGAGATATCTTGAAACAGAGAGAGAGTCAAAGGAAATTGTAATATCCTTAAATATGTGTACTTTTACTCATCACACTGGACCACACACACTTCATTAATGGGGAAACTTGCGAGGTTGGTGCTATTTAAGTGCATGTGACTACATATATAAAGTAGCAATAGGGCCATGTTAGTACAAGTTCTATATCTTTCTCTTTGAGTGATGGATTTCTTATTTTTCAAGCAATATTTATAGTTATTTTGATATTATTGCTCTAAAACAGCATATTGTGACATTGACCAAAACACAGTAATAGTCGGCCCATTACTAATATTAATTATATTCCGAACAGTCTCACTCATATATAAAATATTGAACATAATTTAACATTTTGATAATTAGCATTATCGACGCTACTAAGCTTATTTTACCATGGCACAATAAAATTATCCATTTATTTCATTGCTGTCGTCTGCTTGTATTTAGCGCTGAACTACAGACTCGAGGTTGTTCGGATGTTACCTTTCGGTCAATGGTGAAATCCAAGACTACCCGAATGCAAACGGCACTGCCGGTCAGATACTTCTCTGGACGTCAAAATCGGCGAACAATTATTGCATTTTCTCCAATATGTCACAAACTGAACGAAGTGTGTCGTGCTGTTTTGAAAATTGAACTATTCTCGATTACGACTGGCTTAAGTTGGAAATTAGCAGGCGCAATTAGGATAAACTAGCAGGGTTGGAACTACCGAGGGGTGCGGACTCGTGTCTTCCCTTGTGTTATATTATTACAGGTTAGGCTCCCAATTTTATTTGTAACAAACCCCTGTGGTCCCTATCAGGATGCTTCAGTCACAATTAAACTGTGTGCGCCATGTAGATCCATACAACAAAGAGATCAAATATGTTATCCCGGATGGACTATTCTATAGTAAACCATTCAGCAATGGTGCAGTGAAACACGTTTATTTAAATTGGCGGATTTTTCGCCATCCAATACTACCTGGCAAGCGACATATTGCTCTAGACATATGATACTGCTCATAATGTAAATGCCAGAGATGTAAATACAAACAAATGAAGAAATAAATATTAGACCTTTCCCAATGAAGGTAAGCAAGCAGCCTATATAATAAATATAAACGTAAAACAAAATATTGACAAAAGATGGTTGGTTGGTTAGTTGAATTTTTACGGCGCACCAGCACTATGAGGCTATTTAGCGACATACAAAAGGTTATTTCTTTCATCATTTAAAAGTGGTAAAAGGTTTCGTATCGACCAGCGATACGAAACTAAACAGCTGAAGGTAAAACGATAAAATGGTAACGGTGATAAATAAATAAAGTTTCCCGATCAACGGGGAGTGCAAATGATGTATGACAACG
The DNA here is from genome assembly GCA_016617855.1 of Megalonaias nervosa. Lineage (NCBI taxonomy): Eukaryota > Metazoa > Mollusca > Bivalvia > Unionida > Unionidae > Megalonaias > Megalonaias nervosa. The sequence goes on along the minus strand of JAECUM010056713.1, from coordinate 20,073 downwards.
AAAACAGATGAAAGGTAATTAAAATCTAACGACGGTATACATAGCACATAAAACTGTTCAAGGTGATAGCATACAAGCTATAGCTTATGATAAATATTTACTTCCTTCAGGAAGTCTATAATATAAGAAACGCTAACTGTATCAAAGAGCTCCCTAATGTCATCCACATCGTAATAATGATTACGCGTAGGTTGCAGGTCGAAACACTCCAACATAAAGTGTTTAACGGTGAATGGTTCATTGCAAGATACGCACTCTGGTGGGTCTTCTCCTTTTAGTATGTAGGAGTGGATTAAATAAATATGACCAATTCGAATTCTTGCAATGACTACCTCCTCCCTACGGACGGCTCTGTAGGAAGGAGTCCATTCTCCTAGGGTTGGCTTGATGGCATGAAGTTTGTTATTCACGGCATCATTCCATGATGCCTGCCATTTCTGACGTAAACAGTGTTTGATACTACGTTTACAAGCAGTATACGGTGTTTTAAAATCAGATGGTTCCAGTGATAGGGGCATTTTAGCAGCGCGGTCTGCTTTGTCATTACCTTTAATTCCAATATGGCTGGGTAACCAACAGTATACTATATTGTGGGAAGTACTCAGCTCAGTATGTTGGAGGAGAATATTGGCTAATAATGGATTCTCCAGTTTTCTATTATGTAGTGACTGAAGTACTGATAGTGAATCGGAGAAAATGATGCTGTTTAAAATACTCTTGCTTTCAATATATTGCAAAGCAAGGTCTATTGCTCTGATTTCGGCTGAGAAAATTGATGTACCATTTGGCAAGCGAACTTTTGTTGTGTGTTTTCCACTAACAAAGGCTGCAGCAGCCTTTTCCTGATCTTTTGATCCATCAGTATATATTCTTGTATAATTTTCAAATTGGGTGAGGAGTTCATGGTAACAGGAGTGGAAGATAGAATTATTTTCAAAAACGTAAGATATTCACATGTATGTATGTATGTATGTATGATTGATTGATTGATTGTATTTTTTAACGGCGCACCAGCACTACGAGGCTATTTAGCGCCATGCAAAAGGTTACATCCTTCATTATTTATAAGTGGTAAAAGAATACGTATCGACCAGCGATACGAAACCAAACAGTTGAAGGTAAAACGATAAAATGGTAACGGTGATAAATAAAATTTCCCGATCAACGGGGAGTGCAAATGATATATGACAACGAAAACAGGTGAAAGGTAATTACAAGCTAGCGACGGTATATATAGCACATAAAACTTTTCAAGGTGATAGCATAAAAGCTATAACTTATGATAAATATTTACTTCCTTCAGGAAGTCTAATAATATAAGAAATGCTAACTGTATCAAAGAGCTCCCTAATGTCATGCACATTGTAATAATGGTTACGCGTAGGTTGGAGGTCGAAACACTCCAACATAAAGTGCTTAACAGTGAATGGTTCATTGCAAGATATGCACTCTGGTGGGTCTTCTCCTTTTAGTATATAGGAGTGGGTTAAATAAGTATGGCCGATTCGAATTCTTGCAATGACTACCTCCTCCCTACGGACGGCTCTGTAGGAAGGAGTCCATTCTCCTAGGGTTGGCTTGATGGCATGAAGTTTGTTATTCACGGCATCATTCCATGATGCCTGCCATTTCTGACGTAAACAGTCTTTGATACTACGTTTAAAATCAGTATACGGAGTATTAAAATCAGATGGTTCTAGTGATAGGGCCATTTTAGCAGCGCGATCTGCTTTGTCATTACCTTTAATTCCAATATGGCTGGGTAACCAACAGTATACTATATTGTGGGAGGTACTCAGCTCAGTATGTTTAAGAAGAACATTAGCTAACAATGGATTCTCCAGTTTTCTATTATGTAGTGACTGAAGTACTGATAGTGAATCGGAGAAGATGATGCTATTTAAAATACGCTTGCTTTCAATATATTGCAATGCAGGGTCTATTGCTCTGATTTCGGCTGAAAAAATTGATGTACCATTTGGCAAGCGAACTTTTGTTGTGTGTTTTCCACTAACGAAGGCTGCAGCAGCCTTTTCCTCATCTTTTGATCCATCAGTATATATTCTTGTATAATTTTCAAATTGGGCGAGGAGTTCATGGTAACAGTTGTGGAAGATGGAAGGGTTTGTCTCCGATTTTTTTCCATCGTGTAATGTGAAAAGTACCTTTGGTTGTTGAAGTAGCCAGGGGGGTGTTTCGGAGACGGTCGTTTTCAGAATTTTTGAAAGTCCAATTTTGGTACTGTCAAGGCATGGTAATATTCTAATTCCAAAGGTAGGTATGACGTTTGGTTTATTGTCATATAAGGTTTTATATTTGGGTTCAAAAACAGCCGCAAAAGCAGGGTTCAGAGGGTTTGATCTTAATTTGAGAGCATACTGTGCAGAAAGCATTTCTCTACGTTGTGGTAAAGGTGGTTCGTTCGCTTCAACGAGTAGGCTTTCATACGGGGATGTCTTAAATGCTCCCAAGGCAAGTCTAATTCCCTGATGATGAATTGGGTCTAGCATCTTCAAATAGGACTTCCTAGCTGAACCATAGACAACGCAACCATAGTCTAGTTTCGAGCGAATAAATGTTCTGTATAAACTGAGTAGGACTTTCCTATCAGCACCCCAGTCAGTGTGCGCTATTACTTTAAGTAAGTCTAGAGACTTCAAGCATTTAGCTTTCAAATTCTTCAGGTGTGGAATAAAGGCCAGTTTTCTGTCGAAGATAATACCTAAGAATTTTGCTTCCTCAACAACTGGAATAGGTGTTCCGTCCAGCGTGAGTTTAGGTCCATCATGATGTCTTCGTAACTGACAGAAATGCATATATACAGTTTTTGATTTCGAGAATTTGAAACCGTTAGTATTGGCCCAATTTTGAATCTTGTTGATATTTTGCTGTAATTGTCTTTCAATTGTATGCATGTGCTTGGATCGGTAACATATTAAAAAGTCATCAACATATAGAGAGCAATCCACACCAGGAGTCAGACACTTGGTGATGCTATTAATTTTTATGTTGAAAAGCGTGACCGACAAAATACTGCCCTGGGGCACACCCATCTCTTCATCGTGTATATCAGAGAGGGTGGAGCCCACTCGTACCTTGAATTCCCTGTCTGAGAGGAAGTTTGATATGAACGAGGGCAGTCGGCCTTTTAGACCCAGATCGTGCAGGTCATTTAGTATTCCGTACTTCCACGTTGTGTCATAGGCCTTTTCCAAATCAAAAGAAAACCGCTACTAAGTGTTCCTTCTTGATGAAAACTTCGCGAATAAATGTTTCCAGTCTAACCAGATGATCATTGGTACTACGACCATAACGAAAGCCACTTTGGAAAGGAGATATTAAATTGTTGGTTTCCAAATACCATACAAGCCGAGAATTGATCATTCGTTCCATTGTTTTGCAAACGCAGCTAGTTAATGATATAGGTCTATAGTTGGTAGGATCTGCGCTATCTTTGCCTGGTTTGGGAATTGGTATTACTGTTGCTTCTTTCCAAATTTTTGGTACATTACCAGTAATCCATAAATCATTGAAGATTTCCAGAAGAACTGTTAAGGATGGTTCTGAAAGGTGTTTCAAAAACTGGTAGTGTATATCGTCAGGCCCAGCAGATGTATCATGGGCCTTATTCAAAGATTCCATAAGCTCCGACAATGAAAACGGTTGGTTATAGCTCTCTGAGTTATTCGATGTGAATTTCAACCGTGTTTTTTCTTTATGAGCTTTCAATCTTCGGAAAGCTTCTGAATAATTAGACGATGAGGAATTTTTGGAGAAACAATCAGCAAGTACATTAGCTATTTCTTGTTTGGTATTGAAATTGTTATTATTTATCTTCACATGTCGGAATGAATTGTATTTTCCCTTTCCATTTATTTTGCGGATCGTGTCCCAAACTTTCTTTATTGAGGAACGAGAGTTTAAAGTTGAAACATATTTTTTCCATGATGCTCGTTTACTTTCTTTAATGGTGCGGCGAGCTTTGGCCCGAAAAATACGGTACTGAGTTAAATTTTCGGGCGTTGGACGATTATTAAATTTTTTCAGTGCTTCTCGGCGTTGTCTAATGGCTTCTTTACATTCTTTAGGGAACCACGGCTTTTGGGTTCTTTTACAATTCGGCGAGGACTTAGGAATGGGTTCTTCTGCAATCTCAATTAAGACGGATGTAAATTGTCGAATAGGATCAATATCGTTTAGGACGGTATTCCTGTTAAGTCTAGCTGTACAAAGTGTTTCAAACTTGGCCCAGTCAGCTTTCTTTAAATTCCACTGTGGAATCGTGTCATCAATTGTAACGTTGGTGTTCTTAAGAGAGATTGGAAAGTGATCACTGCTGTGAAGGTCATCAGCGACCTTCCAATTATAATCCAAAAGTAGTGAAGGAGAACAAATTGTTAAGTCGATACATGTGTATGTACCAGTTCCTGGGTGCAAGTACGTCGGAGATTTGGTATTAAATAGACACAAGTCGTGTCTAGTAATACAATCTTCGACCTTTTTGCCCCTGTCGCTTATGTAATTTGATCCCCATAAAATATTATGGGCATTAAAATCACCGAGTAAAACAAATGGTGCAGGAAGTTGTTGAACAAGCGTGTCTAATTGGTTTGGTAATAAGTTGGTGTTTGGTGGTATATAAATAGAACAAAATGTAATCACTCGATGTAGAGTGACACTCACAGCAATAGCTTGCAAATCTGTGTTTAAAGAGATGACGCTATGTGGGGCTCTACTGTTCAAAGCAATAGAAACCCCTCCCGAGGCCCTGTCAACGTTCTGTAAGTATGTGTTAAACAGGGAGCAGTTTTTAAGTGTGATGTTGTCCGTATCTTTTAAAAAGGTTTCCTGAAGGCATAGTATTGCAGGATCATATTCGTTTAAAAGCAGGAGAATATCATTGTAATTGGCTTTAAGTCCTCGACAATTCCATTGTATGATCGTGTTCTTCATTATAAGTTTAGATTGGAGATTTTGGAGCTAGGTTAGACTTTTCGCGGAGAGAATCTATATGGTTATTTCTACGGAGGAAGTACGGGGATGATTTTTTTGTTAGGTCTGGAGCTACTTTGAGAACATGGAGCAGTATCTTCTGCATCCATGCTCTCAATGTCCCCAAACCTGTTATAGAGTTTGATGGGGTCTTCTGACCCCTTTTACTGCCGATTTCCTTGTGATCCGTTTTTGTTCTTTGGTGATTTCTGTTGTTGAGTATTATTGAATGTTGTTTGGGTAGATGCCGTGGTTCTTTGTGCTTGGTAATGGGGGGTGTTAGTGCTTGATGTTGACTCGGGTGCATCTGTCTGCGTTTGAGCGTCCTTCGTTGCCTTGGGATTGTTCTTCACTACAGTGGAGAAGGATGGGCCAGGAAGAGATGTTTTTGCCTGTACAAGCTTTCTGGCCTCTGGATAGGGAATGTTGGATGTGTATTTAACCCTCTGTATTTCCTTCTCCTGTTTCCAGGTATCACAATCCTTGGAATTGGCGTGGTGCTCCTTTCCACAGTTGACACAATGCGGAGTGGCTCTACACTCAGATTCCTGGTGAGAGTGATCTCCGCATCGGCCACATATTTGGCTTCTTGAGCAGCGGTCTTCATGATGACCATATTTCTGACACTTATAACATCGAAGTGGATTTGGTATGTACACATCAACCTTCACTTGCAGAAAGCCAACTTTTACCACTCTGGGTACTGTTGGCTTGTTGAAGGTGAGTATAATGGTGTTGGTGTCCTGCAGGTTGTTGTTACGTTTAATACGTATTCTACGGGCTGCAGTGACACCTTCGTTTTTCATCCCTTCAATGATATCCGTGTCGCTGACTCCAGCCAAGTCACGACAGCGAATCACGCCTTTGGACGAATTGAGTGTTGTGTGGGCGAACGAGGTCACTGGAATATCGAAAAATGTTGTCATTTTCTTGAGGTTTTCTGCTTGACATCGTCGCTCACACTCGACAAGTAGGCAGCCCGATTTTAACTTTTTAACACCTTCTGGTGTTCCAATCAGTCCCATAATTGTTTTCTCGATCACAAACGGAGAGAGTACATTAAGCGGTTTTGTGGCATCTTTAGACTGTATAACCATGAAGCGTGGAAATGAATCCACACCACATGGTTCGTCATCTGAGTCAGATCCAGTTTTGGTACGCTTGAGTTGATTTTTTTTGGAAATATCCATGTTGGTGGATTTAAAATTCAGCACCCGTGCTCCCCGCCCACCAAGGAGCCCAACAAGGGGACACTTTTCAAGTGTCAGGGATACACAGATGTTATACTCAGTAGGTAAATTCACCTCCTGATTCATCCCATAAGACATACTCAGTCGGTAAAATTACCTCCCAATTGACCCGTTGAGCCACCGCCTTCTAGGAAGTCTTCTAAGACTTGGAAAAGGGAAAGTTAAAGGGATAGAATGTAGGGGCAACGGTGGTATCAAGAGAGATACAACGAGAAAGATAAAGAAAGTGAGCGAGTAAATAAAGACCTCCTAGGGTTCGGCGTGACCAGCCGATTTGTCGAGACCGGGCCCATACCGACCACCCGTCTAGAAGAAGTAGAGGCAAAGTAGTGTATTGCATCGGAAAACCTCTGCTCAACTACCAGGATCCTTTCCTCCTCCGACACGGGTCGCAACCCACGGCAAACAGGTTGCCTCTACTTAGTCGCCTCTTACGACACGTAGCGAGGCACGGCGGGCCAATTCTACAACCCCGGACCCGCAGGGGGATATGTATGTATGTATGTATGCATGTGTGGGTTTGTGGCTTTAGCAACAATTTTCATTCATGGCGGCCATAATATTTGACAGAAGAACCCGGAAATATCCCTGGCCGAACGACATAAGAACGGGAAGCTACTGGGAAGTTTGTTCACATCACCCTGTTGACCTCGTCAAGGCTCGAACCCACGCGGACAAAAGCGAGAAGAGTGGTGTTGTAATGGCGAACGACTTAGTTGATATTTATTAGTGTGTGTGTGTGTGTGTGTGTGTGTGTGTGTGTGTGTGTGTGTGTGTGTGTGTGTGTCTGTGTGTGTATAACTGCTGGCAAGTGAAGACCTGATGTTGAATACACACCAACAAATGGGGACTTAAAAAATCAAGTGGGGACCAAATTCAAGTCTTCACTTGCCAAAATGTGCTTTTATGCTAATTTTTTATGTTTCATGAAGAAAAAATTAAAATTTGGACTATCTCAGTTGCCGGTACTTTTGAGACGTGTGCTGGTTGGTTGGTTAGTTGAATTTTTACGGCGCACCAGCACTATGAGGCTATTAGCGCCATACAAAAGGTTATATCTTTCATCATTTAAAAGTGGTAAAAGGTTTCGTATCGACCAGCGATACGAAACCAAACAGTTGAAGGTAAAAAGATAAAATGGTAACGGTTATAAATAAAGTTTCCCGATCAACGGGGAGTGCAAATGATGTATGACAACGAAAACAGATGAAAGGTAGTTAAAATCTAGCGACGGTATATATAGCACATAAAACTGTTCAAGGTGATAGCATACAAGCTATAGCTTATGATAAATATTTACTTCCTTCAGGAAGTCTATAATATAAGAAACGCTAACTGTATCAAAGAGCTCCCTAACGTCATGCACATTGTAATAATGATTACGCGTAGGTTGGAGGTCGAAACACTCCAACATAAAGTGCTTAACGGTGAATGGTTCATTGCAAGCTACGCACTCTGGTGGGTCTACTCCTTTTAGTATGTAGGAGTGGGTTAAATAAGTATGACCAATTCGAATTCTTGCAATGACTACCTTCTTCTCTACGGACGGCTCTGTAGGAAGGAGTCCATTCTCCTAGGGTTGGCTTGATGGCATGAAGTTTGTTATTCACGGCATCATTCCATGATGCCTGCCATTTCTGACGTAAACAGTCTTTGATACTACGTTTAAAATCAGTATACGGTGTATTAAAATCAGATGGTTCTAGTGATAGGGCCATTTTAGCAGCGCAGTCTGCTTTGTCATTACCTTTAATTCCAATATGGCTGGGTAACCAACAGTATACTATGTTGTGTGAGGTACTCAGCTCAGTATGTTTAAGGAGAACATTAGCTAATAATGGATTCTCCAGTTTTCTATTATGTAGTGATTGAAGTACTGATAGTGAATCGGAGAAGATGATGCTATTCAAAATACGCTTGCTTTCAATATATTGCAATGCAAGGTCTATTGCTCTGATTTCGGCTGAAAAAATTGATGTACCATTTGGCAAGCGAACTTTTGTTGTGTATTTTCCACTAACGAAGGCTGCAGCAGCCTTTTCCTCATCTTTTGATCCATCAGTATATATTCTTGTATAATTTTCAAATTGGGCGATTAGTTCATGGTAAGAGTTGTGGAAGATGGAAGGGTTTGTCTCCGATTTTTTTCCATCGTGTAGCGCGAAAAGTACCTTTGGTTGTTGAAGTAGCCAGGGAGGTGTTTCGGAGACGGTCGTTTTCAGAATTTTTGAAAGTCCAATTTTGGTACTGTCAAGGCATGGTAATATTCTAATTCCAAAGGTAGGTATGACGTTTGGTTTATTGTCATATAAGGTTTTATATTTGGGTTCAAAAACAGCCGAAAAAGCAGGGTTCAGAGGGTTTGAGCTTAATTTGAGAGCATACTGTGCAGAAGGCATTTCTCTACGTTGTGGTAAAGGTGGTTCGTTCGCTTCAACGAGTAGGCTTTCACACGGGGATGTCTTAAATGCTCCCAAGGCAAGTCTTATTCCCTGATGATGAATTGGGTCTAGCATCTTCAAATAGGACTTTCTAGCTGAACCATAGACAACGCAACCGTAGTCTAGTTTCGAGCGAATAAATGTTCTGTATAAACTGAGTAGGACTTTCCTATCAGCACCCCAGTCGGTGTGCGCTATTACTTTAAGTAAGTCTAGAGACTTCAAGCATTTAGCTTTCAAATTCTTCAGGTGTGGAATAAAGGCCAGTTTTCAGTCGAAGATAATACCTAAGAATTTTGCTTCCTCAACAACTGGAATAGGTGTTCCGTCCAGCGTGAGTTTAGGTCCATCATGATGTCTTCGTAACTGACAGAAATGCATGCATACAGTTTTTGATTTCGAGAATTTGAAACCGTTAGTATTGACCCAATTTTGAATCTTCTTGAGATTTTGCTGTAATTGTCTTTCAATTGTATGCATGTGCTTGGATCGGTAACAAATTAAAAAGTCATCAACATATAGGGAGCAATCCACACCGGGAGTCAAACACTTGGTGATGCTATTAATTTTTATGTTGAAAAGCGTCACCGATAAAATACTGCCCTGGGGCACACCCATCTCTTGATCGTGCATATTAGAGAGGGTGGAGCCCACTCGTACCTTGAATTCCCTGTCTGAGAGGAAGTTTGATATGAACGAGGGCAGTCGGCCTTTTAGACCCAGATCGTGCAGGTCATTTAGTATTCCGTACTTCCACGTTGTGTCATAGGCCTTATCCAAATCAAAGAAAACCGATACTAAGTGTTCCTTCTTGGTAAAAGCGTCGCGAATAAATGTTTCCAGTCTAACCAGATGATCATTGGTACTACGACCATAACGAAAGCCACTTTGGAAAGGAGATATTAAATTGTTGCTTTCCAAATACCATACAATCCGAGAATTGATCATTCGTTCCATTATTTTGCAAACGCAGCTAGTTAATGATATAGGTCTATAGTTGGTAGGATCTGCGCTATCTTTGCCTGGTTTGGGAATTGGTATTACTGTTGCTTCTTTCCAAATTTTTGGTACATTACCAGTAGTCCATAAATCATTGAAGATTTCCAGAAGAACTGTTAAGGATGGTTCTGAAAGGTGTTTCAAAAACTGGTAGTGTATATCGTCAGGCGAAGCAGATGTATCATGGGCCTTATTCAAAGATTCCATAAGCTCCGACAATGAAAACGGTTGGTTATAGCTCTCTGAGTTATTCGATGTGAATTTCAACCGTGTTTTTTCTTTATGAGCTTTCAATCTTCGGAAAGCTTCTGAATAATTAGACGATGAGAAATTTTTGGAGAAACAATCAGCAAGTACATTAGCTATTTCATGTTTGGTATTGAAATTGTTGTTATTTATCTTCACATGTCGGAATGAATTGTATTTTCCCTTTCCATTTATTTTGCGGATCGTGTCCCAAACTTTCTTTATTGAGGAACGAGAGTTTAAAGTTGAAACATATTTTTTCCATGATGCTCGTTTACTTTCTTTAATTATGCGGCGAGCTTTGGCCCGAAAATACGGTACTGAGTTAAGTTTTCGGGCGTTGGACGATTATTAAATTTTTTCAGTGCTTCTCGGCGTTGTCTAATGGCTTCTTTACATTCTTTAGTGAACCACGGCTTTTGGGTTCTTTTACAATTCGGCGAGGACTTAGGAATGGGTTCTTCTGCAATCTCAATTAAGACGGATGTAAATTGTCGAATAGGATCAATATCGTTTAGGACGGTATTCCTGTTAAGTCTAGCTGTACAAAGTGTTTCAAACTTGGCCCAGTCAGCTTTCTTTAAATTCCACTGTGGAATCGTGTCATCAATTGTAACGTTGGTGTTCTTAAGAGAGATTGGAAAGTGATCACTGCTGTGAAGTCATCAGCGACCTTCCAATTATAATCCAAAAGTAGTGAAGGAGAACAAATTGTCAAGTCGATACATGTGTATGTACCAGTTCCTGGGTGCAAGTACGTCGGAGATTTGGTATTAAATAGACACAAGTCGTGTCTAGTAATAAAATCTTCGACCTTTTTGCCCCTGTCGCTTATGTAATTTGATCCCCATAAAATATTATGGGCATTAAAATCACCGAGTAAAACAAATGGTGCAGGAAGTTGTTGAACAAGCGTGTCTAATTGGTTTGGTAATAAGTTGGTGTTTGGTGGTATGTAAATAGAACAAAATGTAATCACTCGATGTAGAGTGACACTCACAGCAATGGCTTGCAAATTTGTGTTTAAAGGGATGACGCTATGTGGGGCTCTATTGTTCACAGCAATAGAAACCCCTCCCGAGGCCCTGTCAACGTTCTGTAAGTAGGTGTTAAACAGGGAGTAGTTTTTAAGTGTGATGTTGTCCCTATCTTTTAAAAAGGTTTCCTGAAGGCATAGTATTGCAGGATCATATTCGTTTAAAAGCAGGAGAATATCATTGTAATTGGCTTTAAGTCCTCGACAATTCCATTGTATGATCGTGTTCTTCATTATAAGTTTAGATTGGAGATTTTGGAGCTAGGTTAGACTTATCGCGGAGAGAATCTATATGGTTATTTCTACGGAGGAAGTACGGGGATGATTTTTGTTAGGTCTGGAGCTACTTTGAGAACATGGAGCAGTATCTTCTGCATCCATGCTCTCAATGTCCCCAAACCTGTTATAGAGTTTGATGGGGTCTTCTGACCCCTTTTGCTGCCTATTTCCTTGTGATCTGTTTTTGTTCTTTGGTGATTTCTGTTGTTGAGTATTATTGAATGTTGTTTGGGTAGATGCCGTGGTTCTTTGTGCTTGGTAATGGGGGGTGTTAGTGCTTGATGTTGACTCGGGTGCATCTGTCTGCGTTTGAGCGTCCTTCGTTGCCTTGGGATTGTTCTTCACTACAGTGGAGAAGGATGGGCCAGGAAGAGATGTTTTTGCCTGTACAAGCTTTCTGGCCTCTGGATAGGGAATGTTGGATGTGTATTTAACCCTCTGTATTTCCTTCTCCTGTTTCCAGGTATCACAATCCTTGGAATTGGCGTGGTGCTCCTTTCCACAGTTGACACAATGCGGAGTGGCTCTACACTCAGATTCCTGGTGAGAGTGATCTCCGCATCGGCCACATATTTGGCTTCTTGAGCAGCGGTCTTCATGATGACCATATTTCTGACACTTATAACATCGAAGTGGATTTGGTATGTACACATCAACCTTCACTTGCAGAAAGCCAACTTTGACCACTCTGGGTACTGTTGGTTTGTTGAAGGTGAGTATAATGGTGTTGGTGTCCTGCAGGTTGTTGTTACGTTTAATATGTATTCTACGGACTGCAGTGACACCTTCGTTTTTCATCCCTTCAATGATATCCGTGTCGCTGACTCCAGCCAAGTCACGACAGCGAATCACGCCTTTGGACGAATTGAGTGTTGTGTGGGCGAACGAGGTCACTGGAATATCGAAAAATGTTGTCATTTTCTTGAGGTTTTCTGCTTGACATCGTCGCTCACACTCGACAAGTAGGCAGCCCGATTTTAACTTTTTAACACCTTTTGGTGTTCCAATCAGTCCCATAATTGTTTTCTCGATCACAAACGGAGAGAGTACATTAAGCGGTTTTGTGGCATCTTTAGACTGTATAACCATGAAGGGTAGAAATGAATCCACACCACATGGTTCGTCATCTGAGTCAGATCCAGTTTTGGTACGCTTGAGTTGATTTTTTTTGGAAATATCCATGTTGGTGGATTTAAAATTCAGCACCCGTGCTCCCCGCCCACCAAGGAGCCCAACAAGGGGACACTTTTCAAGTGTCAGGGATACACAGATGTTATACTCAGTAGGTAAATTCACCTCCTGATTCATCCCATAAGACATACTCAGTCGGTAAAATTACCTCCCAATTGACCCGTTGAGCCACCGCCTTCTAGGAAGTCTTCTAAGACTTGGAAAAGGGAAAGTTAAAGGGATAGAATGTAGGGGCAACGGTGGTATCAAGAGAGATACAACGAGAAAGATAAAGAAAGTGAGCGAGTAAATAAAGACCTCCTAGGGTTCGGCGTGACCAGCCGATTTGTCGAGACCGGGCCCATACCGACCACCCGTCTAGAAGAAGTAGAGGCTAAAGTAGTGTATTGCATCGGAAAACCTCTGCTCAACTACCAGGATCCTTTCCTCCTCCGACACGGGTCGCAACCCACGGCAAACAGGTTGCCTCTACTTAGTCGCCTCTTACGACACGTAGCGAGGCACGGCGGGCCAATTCTACAACCCCGGACCCGCAGGGGGATATGTATGTATGTATGTATGCATGTGTGGGTTTGTGGCTTTAGCAACAATTTTCATTCATGGCGGCCATAATATTTGACAGAAGAACCCGGAAATATCCCTGGCCGAACGACATAAGAACGGGAAGCTACTGGGAAGTTTGTTCACATCACCCTGTTGACCTCGTCAAGGCTCGAACCCACGCGGACAAAAGCGAGAAGAGTGGTGTTGTAATGGCGAACGACTTAGTTGATATTTATCAGTGTGTGTGTGTGTGTGTGTGTGTGTGTCTGTGTGTGTATAACTGCTGGCAAGTGAAGACCTGATGTTGAATACACACCAACAAATGGGGACTTAAAAAATCAAGTGGGGACCAAATTCAAGTCTTCACTTGCCAAAATGTGCTTTTATGCTAATTTTTTATGTTTCATGAAGAAAAAATTAAAATTTGGACTATCTCAGTTGCCGGTACTTTTGAGACGTGTGCTGGTTGGTTGGTTAGTTGAATTTTTACGGCGCACCAGCACTATGAGGCTATTAGCGCCATACAAAAGGTTATATCTTTCATCATTTAAAAGTGGTAAAAGGTTTCGTATCGACCAGCGATACGAAACCAAACAGTTGAAGGTAAAAAGATAAAATGGTAACGGTTATAAATAAAGTTTCCCGATCAACGGGGAGTGCAAATGATGTATGACAACGAAAACAGATGAAAGGTAGTTAAAATCTAGCGACGGTATATATAGCACATAAAACTGTTCAAGGTGATAGCATACAAGCTATAGCTTATGATAAATATTTACTTCCTTCAGGAAGTCTATAATATAAGAAACGCTAACTGTATCAAAGAGCTCCCTAACGTCATGCACATTGTAATAATGATTACGCGTAGGTTGGAGGTCGAAACACTCCAACATAAAGTGCTTAACGGTGAATGGTTCATTGCAAGCTACGCACTCTGGTGGGTCTTCTCCTTTTAGTATGTAGGAGTGGGTTAAATAAGTATGACCAATTCGAATTCTTGCAATGACTACCTCCTCCCTACGGACGGCTCTGTAGGAAGGAGTCCATTCTCCTAGGGTTGGCTTGATGGCATGAAGTTTGTTATTCACGGCATCATTCCATGATGCCTGCCATTTCTGACGTAAACAGTCTTTGATACTACGTTTAAAATCAGTATACGGTGTATTAAAATCAGATGGTTCTAGTGATAGGGCCATTTTAGCAGCGCAGTCTGCTTTGTCATTACCTTTAATTCCAATATGGCTGGGTAACCAACAGTATACTATGTTGTGTGAGGTACTCAGCTCAGTATGTTTAAGGAGAACATTAGCTAATAATGGATTCTCCAGTTTTCTATTATGTAGTGACTGAAGTACTGATAGTGAATCGGAGAAGATGATGCTATTTAAAATACGCTTGCTTTCAATATATTGCAATGCAAGGTCTATTGCTCTGATTTCAGCTGAAAAAATGGATGTACCATTTGGCAAGCGAACTTTTGTTGTGTGTTTTCCACTAACGAAGGCTGCAGCAGCCTTTTCCTGATCTTTTGATCCATCAGTATATATTCTTGTATAATTTTCAAATTGGGCGATTAGTTCATGGTAAGAGTTGTGGAAGATGGAAGGGTTTGTCTCCGATTTTTTTCCATCGTGTAACGTGAAAAGTACCTTTGGTTGTTGAAGTAGCCAGGGAGGTGTTTCGGAGACGGTCGTTTTCAGAATTTTTGAAAGATCAATTTTGGTACTGTCAAGGCATGGTAATATTCTAATGCCAAAGGTAGGTATGACGTTTGGTTTATTGTCATATAAGGTTTTATATTTGGGTTCAAAAACAGCCGAAAAAGCAGGGTTCAGAGGGTTTGAGCTTAATTTGAGAGCATACTGTGCAGAAAGCATTTCTCTACGTTGTGGTAAAGGTGGTTCGTTCGCTTCAACGAGTAGGCTTTCACACGGGGATGTCTTAAATGCTCCCAAGGCAAGTCTTATTCCCTGATGATGAATTGGGTCTAGCATCTTCAAATAGGACTTCCTAGCTGAACCATAGACAACGCAACCATAGTCTAGTTTCGAGCGAATAAATGTTCTGTATAAACTGAGTATGACTTTCCTATCAGCACCCCAGTCAGTGTGCGCTACTACTTTAAGTAAATCTAGAGATTTCAAGCATTTAGCTTTCAAATTCTTCAGGTGTGGAATAAAGGTCAGTTTTCTGTCGAAGATAATACCTAAGAATTTTGCTTCCTCAACAACTGGAATAGGTGTTCCGTCCAGCGTGAGTTTAGGTCCATCATGATGTCTTCGTAACTGACAGAAATGCATACATACAGTTTTTGATTTCGAGAATTTGAAACCGTTAGTATTGGCCCAATTTTGAATCTTGTTGATATTTTGCTGTAATTGTCTTTCAATTGTATGCATGTGCTTGGATCGGTAACATATTAAAAAGTCATCAACATATAGAGAGCAATCCACACCGGGAGTCAGACACTTGGTGATGCTATTAATTTTTATGTTGAAAAGCGTCACCGATAAAATACTGCCCTGAGGCACACCCATCTCTTGATCGTGCATATCAGAGAGGGTGGAGCCCACTCGTACCTTGAATTCCCTGTCTGAGAGGAAGTTTGATATGAACGAGGGCAGTCGGCCTTTTAGACCCAGATCGTGTAGGTCATTTAGTATTCCGTACGTCCATGCTGTGTCATAGGCCTTTTCCAAATCAAAGAAAACCGCTACTAAGTGTTCTTTCTTGATGAAAGCGTCGCGAATAAATGTTTCCAGTCTAACCAGATGATAGCTCGTACTACGACCATAACGAAAGCCACTTTGGAAAGGAGATATTAAATTGTTGGTTTCCAAATACCATACAAGCCGAGAATTGATCATTTGCTCCATTGTTTTGCATACGCATTTAGTTAATGATATAGGTCTATAGTTGGTAGGATCTGCGCTATCTTTGCCTGGTTTGGGAATTGGTATTACTGTTGCTTCTTTCCAAATTTTTGGTACATTACCAGTAATCCATAAATCATTGAAGATTTCCAGAAGAACTGTTAAGGATGGTTCTGGAAGGTGTTTCAAAAACTGGTAATGTATATCGTCAGGCCCAGCGAATGTATCATGGGCCTTATTAAAAGATTCCATAAGCTCCGACAATGAAAACGGTTGGTTATAACTTTCTGAGTTATTCGATGTGAATTTCGACCGTGTTTTTTCTTTTTGAGCTTTTAGTCTTCGGAAAGCTTCTGAATAATTAGACTATGATGAATTTTTGGAGAAACAATCAGCATGTATATTAGCTATTTCATGCTTGGTATTGAAATTGTTGTTATTTATCTTCACATGTCGGAATGAATTGTGTTTTCCCTTTCCATTTATTTTGCGGATCGTATCCCAAACTTTCTTTATTGAGGAACGAGAGTTTAAAGTTGAAACATATTTTGTCTATGATGCTCATTTACTTTCTTTAATTATGCGGCGAGCTTTGGCCCGAACAATACAGTACTGAGTTAAGTTTTCGGGCGTTGGGCGATTATTAAATTTTTTCAGTGCTTCTCGGCGTTGTCTAATGGCTTCTTTACATTCTTTGGTGAACCACGGTTTTTGGGTTCTTTTACAATTCGGCTCGGACTTAGGAATGGATTCTTCTGCAATCTCAATTAAGACGGATGTAAATTGTCGAATAGGATCAATATCGTTTAAGACGGTATTCCTGTTAAGTCTAGCTGTACAAAGTGTTTCAAACTTGGCCCAGTCAGCTTTCTTTAAATTCCACTGTGGAACCGTGTCATCAATTGTAACGTTGGTGTTCTTAAGAGAGATTGGAAATTGATCACTGCTGTGAAGGTCATCAGCGACCTTCCAATTATAATCCAAAAGTAGTGAAGGAGAACAAATTGTCAAGTCGATACATGTGTATGTACCAGTTCCTGGGTGCAAGTACGTCGGAGATTTGGTATTAAATAGACACAAGTCGTGTCTAGTAATAAAATCTTCAACCTTTTTGCCCCTGTCGCTTATGTAGTTTGATCCCCATAGAATATTATGGGCATTAAAATCACCGAGTAAAACAAATGGTGCAGGAAGTTGCTGAACAAGCGTGTCTAATTCGTTTGGTAATAAGTTGGTGTTTGGTGGTATGTAAATAGAACAAAATGTAATCACTCGATGTAGAGTGACACTCACAGCAATGGCTTGCAAATTTGTGTTTAAAGGAATGACGCTATGTGGGGCTCCATTGTTCACAGCAATAGAAACCCCTCCCGAGGCCCTGTCAACGTTCTGTAAGTAGGTGTTAAACAGGGAGTAGTTTTTAAGTGTGATGTTGTCCGTATCTTTTAAAAAGGTTTCCTGAAGGCATAGTATTGCAGGATCATATTCGTTTAAAAGCAGAAGAATATCATTGTAATTGGCTTTAAGTCCTCGACAATTCCATTGTATGATCGTGTTCTTCATTATAAGTTTAGATTGGAGATTTTGGAGCCAGGTTAGACTTTTCGCGGAGAGAATCTATATGGTTATTTCTACGGAGGAAGTACGGGGATGATTTTTTTGTTAGGTCTGGAGCTACTTTGAGAACATGGAGCAGTATCTTCTGCATCCATGCTCTCAATGTCCCCAAACCTGTTATAGAGTTTGATGGGGTCTTCTGACCCCATTTGCTGCCTATTTCCTTGTGATCTGTTTTTGTTCTTTGGTGATTTCGGTTGTTGAGTATTATTGAATGTTGTTTGGGTAGATGCCGTGGTTTTTTGTGCTTGGTAATGGGGGGTGTTAGTGCTTGATGTTGACTCGGGTGCATCTGTCTGCGTTTGAGCGTCCTTAATTGCCTTAGGATTGTTCTTCACTACAGTGGAGAAGGATGGGCCAGGAAGATATGTTCTTGCCTCCTAACATAAATTGTTTTATCAATCGACCAAACAGGTTTCTGGTGGCGGTGGTCCCGACGGTTGAAAACAGAGAATGAATACATTTAGTTAATTCCAAGCATATGTCCCAAACATATATATTGGGGCGGGTCCAACTCAATATTCGCTTATAAAAGCCCGCCCCCGCCCAATGATAAAAACCTTTGTTTGTATTTCTTTTAATTCTTGAATACAATTTTAAATTCGGTGACAGAATATTGTTACAAAACATAAATATTTTTAAAAGAGGATTACAAAACATCTATTCAAAACAAGGAGAGACAGTTAGAGATTTTAGTAGCAATGATTTTCAACAAACGTTTGTATATTATACAAATATATAATAATTGATCTTGAACCACCTTTTGAGACATGATTGTGTTGTGTATTAATGTGATATACTGAACATTAATAATCATTGTCGTGAAACAAAGTAATGTAATAATGAGAGTAGTTATCTTTTCCAACTAATTATCATAATATACGAAATTATATTTTATTCTAAAAATAGTTAAAACATTTCTTTGTTACTAATATATATATATATATATATATATATATATATATATATATATATATATATATATATCTGCTTGTTCTTTCGCAGGTCAAAATCAGATTCGACAAAGGCAGCTTTTGAGTGAATTAACTCCAGAGTACATATACATCTATGTACCGACGTAAGGATGAACACGTATACATAAATCTATCCCATCCATTCGTCCATCCATACACATACACACACACGCACATACATACATACCTTCATACATACATGCATGGGCACAAACTGAAAGTCTAACATAAACTCGTTGTGTGTTATTTTGAAGACTAATGGGTACTTATATTTAGATACTTCTTTTGTAGGCTCTAGTTAACAGCTATGCTCAATAGAAGTTTCATTTGCTTAATTTAACCTAATGTTTATCACTTTGGGTATCTATTTGCAAAATCCGTTATAGTTCATTATGTGTCTGCTCTATATCGGTTCACCGCTGTCTTCAACTTTTTCGATGTCTTCTGCCTTCCGTGAATGCTTGTCTTCTGTATATGTTAAGCAAAGTTAAGACTGACATTAAAATCATCAACAATCTAATCTGTACACGGTTTGTGTGGTACGAACTAGGTCAATTATACAGATGTGGTAAACTTCACCCTATTTATTATTCGCTCTATGAAACAAAAATCCTCAGCTGAATTATATTGCAATAGTTCTTCCATTTTTGAGTTAGGAGGGCATTGTTCAATTGTTTTGAGAACTTACTTCTACAGCTCTTTCATGTATGTATGTAGGTATGCATGTGCCTACATACGTACTTATATATTTCGTATGTAGGTAGGTAGGTATCTTTGTATATTTGTATGTTTAAATACTTATTTATTAAGTGATTATAATCAAAAACCTTTATAAATGTCAAAACAAGTCTAGGTTTTAGTTTTGAGTTAATGGCCATTCCTCAACGCAAGATAGGCAATGCATGGCGTCAAGTACAACTGTTTCAGGTAGAACCCGTGGAATATCACGGTATGGGCCAGCGAGAAATTGGTTGGTTGGTTGATTGAAATTTTTACGGCGCACCAGCACTATGAGGCTATTTAGCGCCATACAAAAGGTTATATCTTTCATTATTTAAAAGTGGTAAAAGATTACGTATCGACCAGCGATACGAACCCAAACAGTTGAAGGTAAAACGATAAATGGTAACGGTGATAAATAAAGTTTCCCGATCAACGGGGAGTGCAAATGATGTATGACAACTAAAGCAGATGAAAGGTAATTAAAATCTAACGGCGGTATATATATATAGCACATAAAACTGTTTAAGGTGATAGCATAAATGCTATAACTTATGATAAATATTTACTTCCTTCAGGAAGTCTATAATATAAGAAATGCTAACTGTATCAAAGAGTTCCCTAATGTCATGCACATTGTAATAATGATTACGCGTAGGTTGGAGGTCGAAACACTCCAACATAAAGTGCTTAACAGTGAATGGTTCATTGCAAGATATGCACTCTGGTGGGTCTACTCCTTTTAGTATATAGGAGTGGGTTAAATAAGTATGGCCGATTCGAATTCTTGCAATGACTACCTCCTCCCTACGGACGGCTCTGTAGGAAGGAGTCCATTCTCCTAGGGTTGGCTTGATGGCATGAAGTTTATTATTCACGGCATCATTCCATGATGCCTGCCATTTCTGACGT
>JAECUM010056711.1:0-22260 GCA_016617855.1 Megalonaias nervosa | reverse complement strand
TTTTGTTCACTCTCTCTGTTTTCTGAACTTCTTCACTGTCAGTTTTTTCTCCTCCTCTTCTTCCTCACCTTTTTCTCACCTTCTTTTCTTCTCTTTCTTCTCTCTCTCTCTCTCTCTGGACATGCTGGTGTTCTTTTTTTGCCGAGGGCACCTCTTCTTCTTCCTCATGCTCCTGTTGTTTCTTAGGCAGTCTGAAGACCAGTGTCCTTTCTCTTGATAATGATAACAGGTATCCTAACTTTTGTCTCTTTTGACACTGGTCTTGCTTTTTTGATGGTCTGGACATTCAAAGGGAGTTTTATAGGGACAAACAAAGACCAACACACACACACACACACACACACACACACACACACACACACACACACACACACACACACACACACACACACACACACACACACACACACACACACACACACACACACACACACACACACACACACACACACACACACACACACACACACACACACACACACACACACACACACAAAATTCTTAACGTTATGCGTTAGCTTAGAATGTAAGAGAAGAAGATGAAATTTCACAAAATAGTCTATCCTTTACACCACAAAAATATTATCCATCACACCACTATCCTATCCAATATATCATACTCACTATCCAAAATGTCTTCTGCTTGCTTAGACTGTAAGAGAAGGAGATGAAAGCTCACAAAATATCTATCCCAAACACCCCCAAAATACTATCCATTACACCCACTATACCATCCATTATATCATTCTCACTATCCAAACGCCCTGTGTTAGATTAAATTGTAAGAGAAGGAGATAAAATGTCACAAAATCGACTATCTCTTACACTACCAAAAATACTATGTGCTAAAACGCTAGCACATATTTATAGTCACCACTGGTAGGAAATTTCTTTATGGAAAAACCTAGTATTTATTTTTAGCTACAACTTGTGGTAAATTCCTAAGGAAAACCCCACTATCTATTTATAATCGTATCTTGTAGGAAAGTCCTATGAACTAACCTAGTATCTATTATACAATAACTAAAAAATTTTTTAGTCAGTTGTATAATTTGGGTATAATATTATAATATCCATAGACACGGACGCGAATGATTCAAACTTTTTATAGAAATGAAACAGGTGGCATGACGTCACGGTACTTGCTACATTGTTGCAAGTGTCCAGTACCGTGACGTCACCCTACCTGTTCGATTAATATTGTTCCCATACTTTTCCTTTTTATTTCTTTCCAATTGTGATAAACACAATTGTCTTCCGGACCTTCCTTATCATAACTTAACTTAACTCCTCGGAACTTTCCGGCAACATATAAATAAACATTACAAAATGAAAATACTTTTCTTCCAATTCTACATTCTACATTCTCCATACATAAAAACAAATTGCATTAACATAATAAAATACAAATGCCGAATTGTAGAATAATAATATCTACTTTAATTTTATAATAAAATAAACTAACTAATTAACATACAAAAATACACTAAAATATCAACATTACTTTAAATTAAAATCAATACCTATTATCTCCCTTTACTTAACACTACTTATCTCCCTTTAAGCAACTTATAATAATACTACTCTTTAAAAAACAATAAGACAAAATATTTATTTATATAATTAACATATACTATAAATAAACTTTATTACTTAAACAACTTAATCTATAAAACTCTATACAAAAAATACATAAAACCAAAAAGTAATTTAAATAAACTATCAATATCTCCTACATACCACGCATGACGTTACATATATATACATATACATATGCATAAAAACTAAAATCAGAACATAAACAATCACGAAACATTCGTGATTCTACATAATATAATAAAAAGGAAAACAAAACAAAATCAAACACTGATGGCTGATACAAAAATGCATAAAGTTAAAACAGCATAGAACGATTGTGTGTTTGTTTCTTTCCATAACTAAAAGCTTGTCCCTTAACAAAAAAAGTGTGTGCTTGTCTACCGTCCGTACGAAACAGTGGCTGATTTTTAATAGTTGCTGTCTTTAGTCCTGGTGATTGGCTGAAGGCTTGTGTATAGAGAGCAGTTAGGTTTAATGAATGTATTAAAGCGGGTGCTATTTATACTAATGAGTGTGTAACACTTTGAACGAAGGACATTGATGTTCACGGGAAGCACGAACATGAATGACGTGATATTTGCGACGTCATGCGCATGCGCTATAAATTTGGCGTATGGAATATCTAAATGAAAAATGTGATTCGCGTTCGTGTTCGGTTCGACAAGAAGATCTAAAAGCGTCAACATCAGTGTCATTCGTGAGAAGTGTAAGCACTGAACGACATGTTAATGGAAGAAACAGCCTCAGTTGACGTGTCTGTTTGTGTATATGTGTTTGGGGGTTGTCCCCAAGCCCCAAACACATATACACAAACATGCCACGTGATGCCAAATGTCTGTTAGACATAAACATGGAGCGAAGGACTGAAGCGAACATGAGTTTTTGGTAGTGTAAGAGATAGTCTATTTTGTGAGATTTTATCTCCTTCTCTTACATTTTAAGATAACATTGGGTGTTTGAATAGTGAGTATGATATAATGGATGGTATAGTAGGTGTAATGGATAGTATTTTTGTGGCGCAAGGGATAGATATTTTGTGAGCTTTCATCTCCTTCTCTTACATTCTAAGCGAACACACGGCATTTGTTTGTAATGGTAGGTATGTATATATGGCCTACATGTATATAAGTTAGTTGTATATCAGTAATATGGTAGAAGCCGGCAGCCATTAGCTGTATAAAACAATGGCTGATAAAATTGTAGTTACTGATTTTATTACGGCTAATGGCTGATGGCTGATGTGTTGAGAGCAGTTAGGTTTAATAACTGTATTAAAGCTGGTGCTATTTATAGTAATGAGGTCGTTACACTTTGATGAATGACAATGATGTTGACGGGAAGCACGAACATGAACACGAATGACGTCATATTTGTGACGTCATGCGCATGCGCTATAAAATTTGGCGCATGGAAAATCTAAACGAGAAATGTGATTCGCGGTCGCTTTCGGCTGTTGCCATTATTCCCCTAGTGTTGAGTAAAGTGGCGTCATTGAAGCTGGAAAGTTTGAGACTATAAATATAGACTTGGATTTTCCGCAGATTGTAGCTATAAATAGATACTAGGTTAGTTCATAGGACTTTCCTACAAGATCAGATTATAAATAGATAGTGGGGTTTTCCTTAGGAATTTACCACAAGTTGTAGCTATAAATAAATACTAGATTTTTCCATAAAGGAATTTCCTACCAGTGGTGACTATAAATAGATACTAGCGTTTTAACACATAGTATTTTTGGTAGTGTAAGAGATAGTCGATTTTGTGACATTTTATCTCCTTCTCTTACATTTTAAGCTAACACAGGGCGTTTGGATAGTGAGAATGATATAATGGATGGTATAGTGGGTGTAATGGATAGTATTTTAGGGGTGTTTGGGATAGATATTTTGTGAGCTTTCATCTCCTTCTCTTACATTCTAAGCAAGCAGAAGACATTTTGGATAGTGAGTATGATATGTTGGATAGCATAGTGGTGTGATGGATAATATTTTTGTGGTGTAAAGGATAGACTATTTTGTGAAATTTCATCTTCTTCTCTTACATTCTAAGCTAACGCATAACGTTAAGAATTTGTGTGTGTGTGTGTGTGTGTGTGTGTGTGTGTGTGTGTGTGTGTGTGTGTGTGTGTGTGTGTGTGTGTGTGTGTGTGTGTGTGTGTGTGTGTGTGTGTTGGTCTTTGTTTGTCCCTATAAAACTCCCTTTGAATGTCCAGACTGTCAAAAAAGCAAGACCAGTGTCAAAAGAGACAAAAGTCAGGATACCTGTTATCATTGTCAAGAGAAAGGACATTGGTCTTCAGACTGCCCTAAGAAACAACAGGAGCATGAGGAAGAAGAAGAGGTGCCCTCGGCAAAAGAAGAACACTGGCATGTCCAGAGAGAGAAGAAAGAGAAGAAAAGAAGGTGAGAAAAAGGTGAGGAAGAAGAGGAGGAGAAAAAAACTGTGACAGTGAAGAAATTCAGAAAACAGAGAGAGTGAGCAAAAAAGACAGAAGAAGTCTATGAACGTTTTAAAGTTGTGTTGTGTTGTGACATTGGATTGTAAAATTTGTACCAGAATAGACCAGACAGAAAAAACGTAAGTGTTTCCTAGTTTTGAATTTTTAGAACGATAAAGGACCTACACTCACGCACTCACACACGTACATCATGGGTTAAAAAGGGATTTTGAGTTTTCATTAATTGAAGCAAAATGAATACTAACCACTCACTTCTTTACTGATGTGTGTGTGTCTGTGTGTGTGTATGTGTGTGTTTGAATGCATTCACGTACGTTTGTGTGGATAGTAGATATGGTGTTTTTTCTTCTCTTCCTTCGTTTGTGTGAATAGTAGAGTGCGTGTTTCATGCGTTCGCGTACGTTTGTGTGGATAGTATATATGGTGTGTGTTTTGTATGCGTTCGCGTACGTTTGTGTGGATAGTATAGTGTGTTGTATGCATTCGCGTACGTTTGTGTGGATAGTATAGTGTGTGTTTTTTCTTCTCTTCCCGTTTTGTGTGGATAGTATAATGTGTGTGTGTCCCGTTTTGTGTGGATAGTATAATGTGTGTGTGTGTGTGTGTGTGTGTGTGTGTGTGTGTGTGTGTGTGTGTGTGTGTGTGTGTGTGTGTGTGTGTGTGTGTGTGTTTTATGTGTTATCGTTCGTTTGTGTGGATAGTAAATATGGTATGTTTTTTTCTTCTCTTCCCGTTTGTGTGGATAGTATATATATACCTGTATATATATATATATATATATATATATATATATATATATATATATATATATATACCTGCTACTCTCTATGCTATACTCTCCTATATACTATATATATATATATATGTGTGTGTGTGTGTGTGTGTGTGTGTGTGTGTGTGTGTGTGTGTGTGCATGTGTGTGTGTGTGTGTGTGTGTTTTATGCATTCTCGTACGTTTGTGTAGATAGTAAATATATTATATTTTATGCGTTATCGTCCGTTTGTGTGGATAGTAGATATGGGTGTGTTTTACGCGTTCTCGTACGTTTGTGTGGATAGTATAGTATGTTTTATGCGTTCTCGTCGTTTGTGTGGATAGTAGATATGGGTGTGTTTTATGCGTTCTCGTTTGTTTGTGTGGATAGTAGATATGGGTGTGTTTTTTCATCTCTTCCTTCGTTTGTGTGGATAGTATATATGGCATATTTTATGCATTCGCGTTTGTGTGGATAGTATATATGTGTGTGTTTTATGCGTTCGCCTAGCGTTTTTGTGGATAGTAGAATGTGTGTTATATGCGTTCGCCTAGCGTTTGTGTGGATAGTAGATAATGGGGTGTTTTATGCGTTCGCGTGCGTTTGTTTGGATAGTATATGTGGTGTTTTATGCATTCTCGTTCGTGGTGTGGATAGTATATATGGTGTGTTTTATGCATTCTCGTTCGTTGGTGTGGATAGTATATATGTGTATGTTTTATGCATTCTCATTCGTTTGTGTGGATAGTAGATGTGTGCATTTTATGCGTTCTCGTCCGTTTGTGTGGACAGTATAGTGTGTTTTATGCGTTCTCTTTCGTTTGTGTGGATAGTATATATGTGTGTGTTGTATGCGTTCTCATTCGATTGTGTGAATAGTAGATATGGGTGTGTTTTATGCGCTCGCGTTCCTTTGTGTGAATAGTAGATATGGTTGTGTTTTTTCTTCTCTTCCTTCGTTTGTGTGGATAGTATATATGGTATGTTTTATGCATTCTTAATCGTTTGTGTGGATATTATATATGTGTATGTTTTGTGCGTCTCATTCGTTTGTTTGGATAGTATATGTATAAGTGTTGTATGCGTTCTCATTCCTTTGTGTGGATAGTATATGTGTGTATTTAATGCGTTCTCGTACGTTTGTGTGGATAGTAAGCATGGTGTGTTTATGCGTTCGCGTCCGTTTGTTTGGATAGTATAGGTGGTGTGTTTTATGCATTCTCATTCGCTTGTGTGGATGGTAGATGTGTGCATTTTATGCGTTCTCGTCCGTTTGTGTGGATAGTATAGTGTGTTTTATGCGTTCTCTTTCGTTTGTGTGGATAGTATATATGTGCGTGTTTTATGCATTCGTGTGCGTTTGTTTG
This sequence comes from Megalonaias nervosa, assembly GCA_016617855.1. Classification (NCBI taxonomy): domain Eukaryota; kingdom Metazoa; phylum Mollusca; class Bivalvia; order Unionida; family Unionidae; genus Megalonaias; species Megalonaias nervosa. Next base: position 16,081 of record JAECUM010056711.1, on the reverse strand, counting down.
GATAATAAGTATGGTGTGTTTATGCGTTCGCGTCCGTTTGTGTGGATATTAAATATGGTATGTTTTTTCTTCTCTTCCCGTTTGTGTGAATAGTAGATATGGTTGTGTTTTTTCTTCTCTTCCTTCGTTTGTGTGGATCATATATATGGTATGTTTATGCGTTCGCGTCCGTTTGTGTGATAGTAAGTATGGTGTGTTTTATGCGTTCGCGTCCGTTTGTGTGATAATAAGCATGGTGTGTTTTATGCATTCGCGTCCGTTTGTGTGGATAGTATATATGTGTATGTTTTATGCGTTCTCGTTGGTTTATTTGGATAGTATATGTAAGTGTGTTTTATGCGTTCTCATTTGTTTGTGTGTGTAGTAGATATTGTTTTTATTTCTTTCTCCCTTTCTTTTGTGTGTGTATTGGTCTTTGTCTTTATAAAACTCCCTTTCTCCATGTCAAATTCATTTCACCTACCTACCTACCTACCTATCTACAGTATCGCGTATTCAGGTCAGCCAGTTCAGTGACGTCACTGAAGCTAGAAATTCTGAGGCTATAAATATAGACTTGGGTTTTCCACAGGTTGTAGCTATAAATAGATACTAGGTCTAAATGAAAAATGTGATTCACGTTCGTGTTCGGCTGTTGCCATTATTTCCCTAGTGTTGAGTAAAGTGACGTCATTGAAGCTGAAAAGTTAGAGACTATAAATATAGACTTGGGTTTTCGACAGGTTGTAGCTATAAATAGATGAAAGGATGAGAAAAAGAATAAAAATGTACTGTAGAAGATGTGGTGATGGTGGAGAAGAAGAAGGGAGGAAAGTAGAAGAAAACTAAACGACGCCTTTCAGGGCCACTCATATGTCTCGAAAAGATGTCTACTCTCTCTGCCTAAACATTTTTTAGTTGTATAATTTATGTGTAATGGGTCAATCCATTGCCTCAAAAAGATTTACTCTTTCTTGCCTTAAAAATTTTTTTATTCGATTGTATAATTTATGTTTAACTCCCAAAAACATTATTGTCTTACCTAAACATTTTTTTAGTCAGTTGTATAATTTGGGTATAATATTATAATATCCACAGACACGGACGCGAATGATTCAGACTTTGAATAGAAATGACACAGGTGGCATGACGTCAGTGTACTTGCTATATACTATTCACAGACACGGACGCGAATGATTCAAACTTTATATAGAAATGACACAGGTGGCATGACGTCAGTGTACTTGCTATATACTATCCACAAACACGGACGCGAATGATTCAAACTTTATATAGAAATGACACAGGTGGCATGACATCACGGTACTTGCTACATTGTTGCAAGTGTCCAGTACCGTGACGTCACCCTACCAATTGCATTCCTCTTGTCCCTATACAAAATTCCCATTGAGGCTATACTATCCCAGGGTGATATTTTGAGGCTATAAATCTTGAGGCTATACTATCGCGGGGGTGGTGGTGTCTGTAATGTATTTTCCCATTGTCCGTAGACTACCCCAGGGTGATATTTTGTTCGTATAAATCTTGTCCGTATATTCGATATTGGAGTCCCGTAATGCTAATTCCCATTGACCGTAGACTACCCCACTATACTACTAACAGGCTCGATATGGCAGCACCAGCTTTGTCTCAGTCTTACGAAACATCTGTATACCGGGACGCATGGCTACCATATGACCCTCTGATTTCACTTAATTTACTCTGAAAAACTAAAGCATTTATTGAACACCTTTTAAATTCGCAAAGGTCAAATATTATTTATGAGGTTTGTTTAACTACGGTGGTGATTCGGGAATACACAATTTGCGGTGTTTCTAACATTAATTTTTGCTTTCTATAAGTGGGGACGAATTTGTATGTCGAAAGGTAAAGTGAAGTTGCTTTCTTAATGGTCATCGTCTGGTATTTGGGCCTAGAGACAAAATCATATGTGGGGTCAGAAAATAGTTTGGTCGCAAACTGATGAGCCAGTTTCTTTCTTTAAGAGATAAATTCATGGTTTTTTTGCCTCAACATAGAGGTTTTCTGAAGGAGACGTTGTAAATGGACATAGACAGAGTCTACGTCCCTGACTGTGTATAGGATCAAACACCTGCAGACAAGATAGTCGTTTTTCCATTATACTGGTGACTGCATAACCGGAGCAAGACTTTCCGTTCTGCTTCCCAATCAGTGTTTGCAACAACATGTAATAAATCCAGAGCTTTTTTGACATTTGCTTCTGAGATATCAAGTATGTGGAAGAAAAACATAGTTACGGTCGAAAATAAGCCGTTAAGCTTTGATCTCTTTTACAATAAGAACAAGACAACTAATAGAACTTTGGGTCATCATGAATACAATGTAATCGGTAGAAGTGCATACATCTAGTTGTTAATTTAAAAACTTAAACCCATTTTCTTCTGCTCATTTCTGTACTTTTCTTATTCATATCTGCACTTGATGTTCAATAGCATGCATACTTTGTGATCGATAGCAAATAAAAAAGTCATCAACATGCAATAAACAGTTAGTTCCTGGAATTATTTGTGTACTATGCTGCTAATTTTAATGTTGAATAGGGTGACTGAGTTACACCTATCTTCTGAATATAGCTTTCAGATAGGGTGATGTCTACGATAAATCTGATGTTTCAGTCTGTCAAAATATTGTATACTAAGTTAGGGAGGTGACCCGTTAGAACTAGTTTGAATAAGTCATTGATTATGACGTACTTCCATGTGGTGTCACAAGTATTTTCGAAGTTGAAAACGGCAACAACTATATGTTATTCCTTTACTAAAGCGTGTCTAAGAAATGCCGGTTTCTGACACACCGGAAGTGTTAGATTCCTTTTCTTCAAAATAATTCCTCGAGGAGATTTTGGCCAACTGATTTAAACATTTCTTGTATGGTTGTGACTATTTGATCTGATTTCTTTCACTGCTTGATACAGCTGCTTTAACTTTTGCCAATGATTTTACATTACAAATTCAGTACTGATTTAATACAGGAGAAAGAGTTCAGCTTTGACAAATAAACTCTCCGTATCTTCCTCTTGCCTTCTCTCTAATAGCATGACGAACTTTAACTCGGCATATATGGTATTATACAGATTTTCAGTTTCCGAATTGGCATTGAAAAGGTTCAAGATTTTTCTTGTTCCTGACGGTATCGATGACTTGTTGACACATTTAGGAATCTCCGAATCGTCTTCTTCTGAACCCCTAGCTAAATCCCATTGTATCTTTGTAAGGGGGAGTATCCAATTCACTAGTTTATGGAAATTATCTACTGCCAGATTTAACTCGAATCGTTCCCCAATCTACCTACTTCAGTACGTAGAAGAGATGAATTGCAGATGTCACATCAAAGGACGAGCAGAACATTGTGCAGGATAAAGTGGTTAAATAAAACCAAAAGTATTGGTAAATATTTATTAAGATGGTCGAGAAGAAATGATTCATTTGAGACCATAGAGGTACATCTATTAAATACAGTGATGGAGTTTTGTGTAGGGGCATAACAATGTATGGCATGTATTGAGAACAATTTGGATATGAGGGGTCTTGCTATTGTTGTAAGAAACATTTTTTCAGCATTTTCATCAGTTCTTCATGGAAAAACTGACACACATGATGAAGTTTTTTTAAATGAATTATATCTGCTTCTTATTAAAGATCTCATGGAGGCATACAACTGTTGTATTATATTCTCCGTAGTAAGTATGGGAATCTGATTTGTTATACTGATTTCATTTTAACTGTGGCCAGTGGATTGTTGCTCTTTCCTTTGACTGGATTTAAGTGTTCGGTTGTTTGAAGTAATATTTTCTTTAATTTCCTACGTTATCAAATTGTACATTTGCTGTATTTGCTTCATTCGCTGGAAGACAGCTAGCACGAGTTTTGGTGAGGGGTAAAACCATACCTTTGGCTCGACTTTCCAGCATGCATTGTCTGTCAGGGTATTATGTAGATTCGTCGACATAAGGGAAGATTGCAAATGAAAATAACTACATACGTGACATGAGACGATGAACAGCGCACTATAGACAATAATCATTTCTGCCAAGAACACCGAATGAAGTGTGCAATTTTTAGAACATGTAGTTGTCCGACAGTCAGCATCCTAATTAACTCTAAAACAGATTCCCTCGTCACAAAGAACATAACATCCATAAATAAAAAATCGTCGATAAAGGTTTTTTTAGACCCTAAACCACTCAAGAAAGAAAACAATAATATGGACTCAAGGGTATTGACTCATGCACGAATAAAGAATGAAATATAGGTTTATAGGTTGTTGCTTGAAAGAACAGACATCTAAAAGAAACTTCGGAACCGAAAATGTACTGATCCGCCAAAAATGATGACATTGTCAAAATGGTTTTGTCCAGAACTTCTTTGAATAATTCACAATAGTTCCAGAATAACATTACAGTCCAAAAAATATCAGCATTTTCTAGTTCCAATTAACGGTTGAAATATTTATCCTCTCAAATTATATCTAAGTACAACATAAAACATATCTGCAGACTTGATGTTACAACATAAACACAATAAATAAGAATGTCTCCAAAAAATAGGATTGAGTCCGATTGCTCGTCTTATATGCACCTTCTATTACGGCTATATTTCACACGTGATATCATTATGAACAGTCACTAATTACGTTAGTGCTTTTTAAGAACTACCAATTACTTTCAAAGATGCTTCATTTAGCGTCTTGTCGAAAAAAATCTAAAATTGTTAGTTTAATCATATCTTTTGTTAGCTGTTGGCACTATGTGTGATAATTATTCTCTCTCTCTCTCTCTCTCTCTCTCTCTCTCTCTCTCTCTCTCTCTCTCTCTCTCTCTCAACACCTCTCCGGTTGCCTCGGATGCAGGAGGTCACGGGTTTGAACGCCGGCCGAGTCATACCAAAGACTTATAAAAATGGTACTAACAGCTGCCTCACTAGGCGCTCAGCATTAAGAGGTTAGTGTTAGGACTGGTCGGCCTGGTGTCAGGATAATGTGACTGGGTAGGACATCGTGCTACATGTCTGCGGCATTATGACCAGTGATAGACATCACTATAAACTGCCACAATGCAGACATTGTAGCGATATGACCTAAAAATTGTTAAAGCTACGTTAAAAATCCATATCACACACACGCTCTCTCTCTCTCTCTCTCTCTCTCTCTCGTTTAGTATAAAAGATTTAATGTAGTTTTTGCCCATTCCACCCACTCTCTCTTCCAGTTTTTCATAGACATTTACAGGGACATCATTCTTTTTCAATCCTGGTGCCCTCTAATTTCAACGGCCATCTATGTAAGTTGTGTCTCTCTCTATCTAAAACGCATTTTGATGATCACTGTGAATTCTTGTAGCTTTAAAACTTGATTACCTATCACAGACAATATTATCTATGTTTTTCGTTGTTCGTCCTGACAACAACAATTGTTTGCTTTTTCAACGTCATAATCAAAATTATACGTATTCTTCTTATCACTATTCCCCACAATACAACTCTAACATGCTCATCAATCACATGGTACCAAACTGTCACCTCATATGCGTGTTGAACCCAGCCCTCCATTTTCCGCACTCCACCCCCATCAAGGAGAGAGGGGAGTAGGTACTGCATCCCAGTAATGTTATCCATTATGTAGCATTATCACTTTTATCAAATAAAACTGCTTAGAACAGCATATAACTTGTATGTTAATTTTAGGTTAATTGTAACATATCTGCAATGACCTTAGCTAGTGAACATGAAATATACTAACGGAAGTAAGTGTTCTGGTTCTTATTATCTTTCTTTTCTAACCAGTTAGTATATGATATTATTATATGCTCGTTTTTTTCTCCGTTAACTTTACATTGTCAGAATCGTGCAATATTTCCCGATATTACACCCTCGTGCTGAATTCATACTGAATGCACGCGAATAAAGGAACTACTTTCTATTGTAAACAAACAATTTGTTTCTGAATGAACTAAAGCAGATGTTTAGTGGACTGCCACATACAAACTGCTTTGGCACAATCCGCGCTAACGTTTTTCATACAATGTTTCAGATTTAGGCTAGCTATAGATGCCAGACAGGGTCCTTACAAATAACATGCAAGTTACAAGACATAAACTGTCTTCTTTAGCTGTTAATAAAAATGGCAAAAATATACTTACAGTTTTACATCCTGAATTTCCTTAAAATGTACTTTCTTAGTTCTGCAAATCCGAATTACATGAGCCATGTCATGGGTTCTTAAGCTTGATTACACATTTTGAAGTTGTAATTTCGACTGTATTTCAAGTGCAATTACATCCTCCTTAATGCACTCAAAATGAAATAAACATTAAATTCCACAGCGTCTTTTCGATAATTGCAATTGAAAGACTTCATATTTTTCCCACATTATGATCTGAATCCTTCAATGACAGAACAGAACAGAAACACGCATGCCGATGTCAACACACTTCTGCCTGGCTGCTTCAATATGATGTATTTCATGTAGAATTGGCACAGACGCTTAAATCGACGTACTTCATGCAAATAAATCCAGTCCATAATCGCGAAATTTCGTCAAATCGACAAAAATACCAAAATCTATTCATTCGAGATCAGATGGAAAAGTTGTTGCAATCGCATTCATTCACAATATGACTCCAAATTTCAATTTTAAGCAGACCAAAACGCCATTTTCTTTCGAAACTTACGTATACTACAGTAGCGCGCGACCAACTTCAAATTTATCTGGGCGGAGTTACGTGCGCATTAATAATGTTGTTGTGTAATGATGAATCTGCGCTTGTGTAATTAGTTTAGAATACGGCATACATTCAGTTACTTTGTTTCTTGTAGTGTATTTTTGTTTATATATTTAAGCCTTGGGTAAAATAAGGTCGTGCAGTATAGCCATCCGAAAAACTCGTTCATATTTTCCCACACAAATGCAGTAACCTATCATTATTATATGCTCGTTTTTTTCTCCGTTAACTTTACATTGACAGAATCGTCCAATATTTCCCGATATTGCACCCTCGCGCTTAATTCATACTGAATGCACGCGAATAAAGGAACTACTTTCTATTGTAAATAAACAATTTTTTTTTTCTGAATGAACTAAAGCAAATGTTTCATGGACTGCCACATATCAGCAGCTTTGGCACATTCCGCGTTAACTATTTTGATACAATGTTTCAGATTTAGGCTAGCTATAGACGCCAGACAGGGTCCTTACAATAACATGCAAGTTATAAGACATAAACTGTCTTCTTTAGCTGTTAATAAAAATGGCAAAAATATACTTACAATTTTACATCCTGAATTTCCTCAAAATGTACTTTCTTAGTTCAGCAAATCCGAATTACATGAGCCATGTGATGGGTTCTCAAGATTGATTACACATTTCGAAATTGTACTGTAATTTCGACTGCTGAGTATATTCCAAGTGCAATTACATCCTCCTTACTGCACTCAAAATGAAATAAACATTAAATTCCACAGCGTCTTTTCGATAATTGCAATTGAAAGACTTCATATTTTCCCCACATTATGATCTAAATCATTCAATGACAGAACAGAAACACGCATGCCAATATCAACATACTTCTGCCTCGCTGTTTCAGTACGATGTATTTCATGTAGAATTGCCACAGACGCTGTAAGTTACTAAATCCAGATCATAATCACAAAATTGGGTCGAATCGACAAAAATACCAAAACGTATTCATTTCAGATCAAATGGAAAAGTTGTTGCAATGCGCATTCATTCACAATATGACTCCAAATTCAATTTGAAGTTGACCAAACGCCATTTTCTTTTGAAACTTACGTCTAGCGCGCGACCAACTTCAAATTTATCTGGGCGGAGTTACGTGCGCATTAATAATGTTGTTGTGTAATGATGCATCTACGCTTGTGTATTTAGTTTGGAATACGGCATACATTCAGTTACTTTGTTTCTTGCAGGGTTTTTTGTTGGTATATTTAAGCCTTGGGTAGAATAAGAAAATGAGCATATAATAAAAAGGTTACTGCATTTGTATGGGAAAATATGAACTTTTTTGTCGGATGAATATACCGCACTCCCAAGGTCGTGCAGTATAGCCATCCGAAAAACTCGTTCATATTTTCCCACACAAATGCAGTAACCTATCATTATTATATGCTCGTTTTTTTCTCCGTTAACTTTACATTGTCAGAATCGTCCAGTATCCGATATTGCACCCTCGCGCTGAATTCATACTGAATGCACGCGAATAAAGGAAATACTTTCTATTGTAAACAAACAATTTGTTTCTAAATGAACTAAAGCAAATGTTTCATGGACTGCCACATATCAGCAGCTCTGGCACATTCCGCGTTAGCTTTTTTGATACAATGTTTCAGATTTAGGCTAGCTATAGACGCCAGACAGGGTCCTTACAATAACATGCAAGTTATAAGACATAAATTATCTTCTTTAGCTGTTAATAAAAATGGCAAAAATATACTTACAATTTTACATCCTGAATTCCCATAAAATGTACTTTAGTAGTTCTGCAAATCCGAATTACATGAGCCATGTCATGGGTTCTAAAGGTTGGTTACACATTTCGAAATTGTATTGTAATTTCGAGTATATTCCAAGTGCAGTTACATCCTCCTACCTGCACTCAAAATGAAATAAACATTAAATTCCACAGCGTCTTTTCGATAATTGCAATTGAAAGACTTCATATTTTCCCCACATTATGATCTAAATCATTCAATGACAGAAAAGAAACACGCACGCCGATGTCAACACACTTCAATACGATTAAATTGGCAGACGCTGCTGGAATCCGATATAAGTTACTTCATGTAGATAAATCCAGACCATAATCACGAAATTGCGTCGAATCGACAAAAATACCAAAAAGTATTCATTCCAGATCAAATGGAAAAGTTGTTCCAATGCGCATTCATTAACAATATTACTCCAAATTTCAATTTTAAGTAGACCAAACACCATTTCCGTTCGAAACTTACGTCTAGCGCGCGACCAACTTCAAATCTGTCTGGGCAGAGTTACGTGCGCATTAATAATGTTGTTACGTAATGATGCAGCTACGCTTGTGTATTTAGTTTGGAATACGGCATACATTCAGTTACTTTGTTTCTTGTAGTGTATTTTTGTTTATATATTTAAGCCTTGGGTAGAATAAGAAAATGAGCATATAATAATAAGGTTACTGCATTTGTATGGGAAAATATGAACTTGTTTTATCGGTCGTGCAGTATAGCCATCCGAAAAACTCGTTCATATTTTCCCATACAAATGCAATAACCTATAAAAATTCTCAAACGTTTAATCTTTGTTATTGTATATTTCAATGGATATAGAGAATTAGGTTGTGAGTAGTATAATGGGACGATATAGCGTCACGTAGACCGTAATGTTAAATTAGGAGGTTGTGCCGTAGCCCCAAAATTTATAGCCCCACGTAGACATCTATGTTAAATTTAGGGGGTTGTACCGTAGCCCCAAACTTTATAGCGTCACGTAATGGGAATTTTAACATGGCTGGGACTGTATAGCGTCAAGATTTATAGCGTCAAATGGTACACCCTGGGCTTGTATAGCGTCAATGGGAATTTAACATGGGAATTTTAACATGGGTGGGCCTGTATAGCGTCAAGATTTATAGCGTCAAATGGTACACCTTGGGCCTGTATAGCGTCAATGGGAATTTAACATAGGGAAATTTGACATGGGTAGGACTCTATAGCGTCATGATTTATAACGTCAAATGGTACATCCTTCGTCCTGTATAGCGTCAATGGGAATTTAACATGGGAATTTTAACATGGGTGGGCCTGTATAGAGTCAAGATTTATAGCGTCAAAAGCACACCCTGGGACAATATAGGGACAATGAGAATTTTGTATAGCGTCAAAACCACACCCTGGGGTGATATAGCGTCAATGGGAATTTAACATGGGAATTTTAACATGGGTGGGACTGTATAGCGTCAAGATTTATAGCGTCAAATGGTACACCCTGGGTCTGTATAGCGTCAATGGGAATTTAACATGGGAATTTTAACATGGGTGGAACTATAAACGGACAAGATTTATAGCGACACGTAGACCGTAATGTTAAATTAGAGGGGTTGTACCCTAGCGTCAATGGGAATTAGCATTACGGGGCCCTATTTTGTACCCTGGCGTCAAGATTTTTAGGGTCAAAATTAGAGGGGTTGTACCCTGGCGACAAGATTTATAGCCTCACGTAGACTTCTATGTTAAATTTGGTCGTTTTCACTATAGCCTCAAGATCTATAGCCTCACGGGACCCTACTTTGTACCGTACGGACAAGGAAAATTGAACATGGGGAAATATTGGGCCTGTCTAGCGACAAAAAAATATTGGGCCTGTATAGCGACAAGAGGAATGGAACAGATAGGGTCTATTTTTAGCTACAATTTTTGGTCAATTTCTGTTTAAAACCCTTGTATGTATTTATAGCTACAACCTGTGGAAAACCCAAGTCTATATTTATAGCCTCAAAATTTCTAGCTTCAGTGACATCACTGAACTGGCTGACCTGAATACTCGATACTGTGTGACGTCACTGAACTGGCTGACCTGAATAGGCGATACTGTAGGTAGGTGAAATGAATTGGATATGGATAAAGGGAGTTTTATAGGGATAAAGACCAATACACACAAAAGAAAGGGAGAAAGAAAAAAATCCCAATATCTCCTATCCACACCAACGATCGCGAATGCATAAAACACACCCATATCTACTATTCACACCAACGAATGCGAATGCATAAAACGCACCATACTTACTATTCACATCAACGAATACGAATGCATAAAACACACCCATAGACTATCCACACGAACGAATGAGTATAATATTTATTTTTATTCTGAGTCTGATTGAAGATTATAATATTTATTTTTATTTTTTATTCTGATTCAGAAATATTTTTATCTTTATTATGATTCTGATTCAAGATTATAATTATTTATTTTTATTCTGATTCTGATTCAAGATTATAATATTTATTTTTATTTTTTTCTGATTCAGAAATATTTTTAGTTTTATTCTGATTCTGATCAAAAAATATTTTATTTTTATTCTGATTCTGATCCAGAAATATTTTTGTTTTAATTTTTATTCTGATTCTGATTCAAGATTATAACTTTTTCTGATTCTGATTCAGAAATAGTTTTATTTTATTGTTATTGTTATTCTGAATCAAGATTATAATTATTTTTTATTTCTGATTTTGATTCAAGATTAGAATTATTTTTCATTTCTGATTCTGATTCAAAAATATATTTTATTTCTGATTCTAATTTGTTTTTATTCTGATTCAGAAATATTTTTATTTTTATTCTGATTCTGATTCAAGATTAAAATATTTTTTATTTTTATTCTGATTCAAGTTTATAATATTTATTTTTATTTCTGATTCTGATTAGAAATATTATTATTTTTATTTTTATTCTGATTCAAGTTTATAATATTTATTATTTTTTATTTTGATTCAGAACTATCGTTATTTTTATTTTGATTCTGATTCAAGATTATAATATTTATATTTTTTATTTCTGATTCACGCATAAAACATACACATATGCTATCCACACCAACGTACGCGAACGCATACAAAACACACACCATATCTACTATCCACACCAACGAATGCGAGTACATAAAACACACTATACTATCCACACCAACGGACGCGAATGCATAAAACAGATACATACCTACTATCCACACAGACGGGAAGAGAAGAAAAGCACAGACCATATCAACTATTCACACCAACGTACGCGAACGCATACAAAATACACACCATATCTACTATCCACACCAACGAATGCGAATGCATTAAACACACTATACTATCCACACCAACGGACGCGAATGCATAAAACAGACACATACCTACTATCCACACAGACGGGAAGAAAAGAAAAGCACAGACCATATCTACTATCCACACCAACGTACGCGAACGCATACAAAACACACACCAAATCTACTATCCACACCAACGAATGAGAACGCATACAAAACACACCATATCTACTATCCACACCAACGTACGCGAATGCATAAAACGTACACATATGTACTATCCACACCAACGAATGAGAACACATAAAACACACACATATATATACTATCCACACAAACGTACGAGAACGCATAAAACAGACACATATATACTATCCACACCAACGAACGAGAACGCATAAAACACACACATATAGACTATCCACACCAATGAATGAGAACGCATAAAACAGACACATATACTATCCACACAAACGAATGCGAATGCATAAAACACACCCATATATACTATCCACACCAACGAATGCGAATGCATAAACCACACAAACGAACGCGAATGCATACAACATACTATCCACATAAACGTACGAGAACGCATAAAACATACACACATATACTATCCACACAAACGGACGAGAACGCAAATACACACACACACACTCACATCAGTAATGAAGTGAGTGTTTATAGACACACTACTTCACATTCACACAAATTGGCAAATTAAATAGTCTCTCTCTTCTAGAGATCTGGTTAGCCCTGAGAAGGGCTGTAGTTTGAACTTCAGATGCACCTGGTTAATGCTGGCATCTCCCAGGGCGGGCACCGCACACGCATCTCCTACTCCAATCTTGCTCCCAGTTAATTCTTATGATTCCGAGTGCAGACCGGGCTTGAGTAGCTTCATTCTCCCAGTCTTCACTTTGAGGGATAGTGAAAAAGACTTGTTCCCTCTGTCTTCTCCTATGCCAGACCCTGGGATGATGATGAGGTCTCTGCGGCTCCCACTGTTGCCGCTGTCTCTCCAATTCCTCTAAGGCCTCCTCCTCCCATTTTCCTGTCTGGAAGACAGCGGCTTTTGGTACAGGTTGTGGCTGACGTTGTTGTTGTTGTGGCTGTGGCTGTGGTTGAGAAGGCGGTTCTGGTTGTGCAGGTGTACTTATCATTGGATTCACCGCACACACAGGTCTCATGATGAGGTGAGGCAGGATTCCTCTTTTCTTTTCTTTCTCCTCTTCTTTCTTCTTTTTTCCTCCTCTTCTTTCAACCTGGCTTCTTCTGCAACAGCCTACATAGCCAGCTCGTCCAGGAGACGTCTGGCATACTCCAGGTGCATTTGAAGTTCAAAAAGCTTAGCAATTCTGCTACTCATCTTCAGTGTTGACGAATCAACGATGGTTAGCCAGACTGACGATCGCGTTGCTTTATATACTTGAAGCACGGACGTGAAGGTAAACATCCCCTAACACCAATACTTACCATCACATCAAACGTGCGGACCTAAAAGAAACACTCACGTTGACTTTTTTACCTACAAACACAGACATACATTATCTGACAAGACAGAGAAAGTAAGTGCTTATAGGCACACTTCTATTTTTAAAGACACAAACACACAACTTTGTTTTGGCAATTGAATTAGTATGTCTTTTCGAGAATATTGGGGTAGCCCTGAAAAGGGCCTTTTTTTTTGACGGGGAGTGATGGAAATCTTCTTTTTTTACTGTCTAAGATTGCGTCCCGGTCTTGTAGCAGGCTTTCCTATACGATACGGCCTGCTTCTGAGGAAATAGAAGGAGAACTCTTTGGTGTCCACACGGCAGTCGACAAAACCTCTGTCTGGTTCTTGCTGCTGCTGCTGCTGTTGTTGTTGCTGTTCTCTCTGCTTCTGAAGTCTATAATTCTCTGTCCATTCTTCTTGTTCTTTCTTGATTTCTTCTCTGAAGACCTCTTCTATCAGGTCTTGGGCTATGGCTAACATCCTGACATTCTCTATCTCTTCAGGCGTAGGTATCATGTTTAGCCTGACACGATGTAAATTGACGTAAGCTTCGTTCAGCTTGGCTAATCTGGAAGGCATCTTCACAGGTTGACAAGTCAACAGTGGATGGCGAGACTGGAGACCAACCCGCTTTATATGGTTCAAACGCGGACGCGATAGAAAAGATCCCGACTTGGTTTTAGTGTCGGAACTCTATGATAGCGAATGTCATGGTGAGGGATAGAGAGAAAGTCAAAGAGCATATAATCACAGTCTTTTTTTAAAACAAACGACAGACACATTTTTTCAAAACACAACATTTTTTATTCAAACAAACAATCAACTACTAACAATTAACAAGTAACAATAACATCAAACAAATTATTTTTGACAAGGTTGACAACGTTATGAAATCACGTGAGATTTCCATTGATGGAAGCCATGAGGCCATTGATGCACACTACGTTTCCTAGCTAAAGACAAAAGATAGCCATAATGGTCACAAAACCGTCGATCTACTTTCTCATCGTTTCTAGAAGAGTGACGATCAAAATAAGTCAATAAATGTTCTAAAGGATATCCAAGACGGCGATGATGAAGAAAATACACACAATATTGTCCACACACCATGGAATCTGTCCCTTGTAATTTCACATTATTGTTCGAGTCGTCTGGGCATTTCTTCTCATAAAGTCGATGATATCGTCTTCCAAAGGGGGTAATCCATACGAATCAAAATACTCCACACAATCCTCTTGAGGGAAGTAGACGGCAAGCCAGTGAGTTCCTGGAAGATGACTGTCGTCCGTGTTGATGACATAAGCTTGATGGTCTTGAGGTTTGTCAGGTTGAGGGTCTTGAGGTTTGCGATGAGGTAGTTCATCTTTAGCGCACACGACAGGATTCCAAGAAGCAGTATACGAACTATTGTTCAAAAGGTAATAAAGTTCCCAGGCATCCATTTTTTTTAATTTTTTTTTCCACAGGTAATGATAAGTCATCAGTTCAATTCCGACTTTTTGTTTGAAACGCTCTGTCAAGTAGCCATTTCTTCGCCTTGTCTCCCAACTCTGGGCTAAGAGAGCTTCGATGCAATAGATCTCCAGAGTAGTCAATGGAGGGAAAGAATGATCACGCAAACCTTTATACGACTCATTCAACACTGCTTCTTCCGAGATGAGACTCCAAGCTTCGTCCAGATACTCGTCCAATTTTTCTTCTTGACTCATCATCAAACATTTATTGTGTTGAATTTCACTGGGATGATCGTTTTGACATCCATAGCAATCTCTCTTACTCAATTCCGTAATTTTATCCGCCAGATGTTTAGCAAAACAGGACACTAAATGTTGTTCTTGTTCTGGCCATCTGGACTTGACTACTACCTCGTCTTCTTTGTCTTGGTCATGGGTTTCTGTTTTCACGCTATCCTCCCATTCCATTTCCAAAGATTCTCTACCGTTCAATGAGGGATAGGAGTCTTCCATTGTTTCTAATAGTCTAGAATGACTTCTCTCAAACTGTTGATTTCGATGGTATTGTCGAATTCGGCATACAAGATGACGTTGACCGTCTCGGTGAGAGCTTCTGCAAACTGAAGTTCCACACGCAGTTGACCAGATTTTATAGGGTGGAAATGTCCCTCGTCGCTGCCTTGGTCTGGAGTGAAATCAAAGGCCCACAATGTGTAACCTCCTACATAATCTTCGTACGAAATACCGTGACTAGTGTTGGTTCCTAGTTGTCCGGTAGCTTCGTACAGGGACAAGTACGATCTCAAGTAATTCTTCTGGGTAAAGTTAGGTTCAAAGGGTCTGGTACACAAGGTCTTGCCATCGCGACTGACTTCGATCTTGGACACTCTGTGGTGCTTAAACTGGAAAGGATTTTGATCGTGGGCTCCGTTGAGGGCTGCATTACTGACGATGCCAACGATTAAACGTTTGGGTAACTGTCCTTGGAACAGATGATCTTCGATCTTGGATCTGAGTCCAGCAGCAATGGTGAATGTTTTCACTTCTACACGTCGTATCGGATACTTGGCGGTCGATCTGCTCAATGTGTGACTGATGTCGTTTCCCGCTTTAGGTAACACTTCTACGCGACGCACGTAAATTCTGGCTTCTTGGATGATGGTTTTGTACTCGTTGGCATGAGCCATCAAATGGAAAGTGACACTGCTGCGATTGAGTCTCAGGCGAATATCCACTCCGTTGAGCAAGTACTTGTCTTGCAACCACATGTCCAAATGCAAACGATCCATCAGTTCTAAACTACGA
>JAECUM010056710.1:0-26222 GCA_016617855.1 Megalonaias nervosa | reverse complement strand
CCGGGTACCCACCAGCAAACTTAAATCAAACTCGAGCGGTAAGTTATTTGCAGTTAAAGTATGTTGATGATAACAAACTTGATAAAATAGGTGGGACAGTTACAGGTAATATTATCATGAATCGAAATAAAATTACATACCTTGGAGACCCAGCTGCAGAATCAGACGCAGCAGCAAAAAAATACGTCGATGATCAAGAATCTAAGCATGTGTTAGTCACCGGTGGTATAATGCGCTCATTTCTCAATATGAACAATAATGGTATTAATAATCTCAGAACACCAGAAACAGATTTTGACGCTGTAACAAAAAAATACGTCGACGATAGCAACATTCCGACGGTAACAGCAATAATAACAATCAACGATGGAATTAACGCTATTAGAACTGATTTTTCTAATCACGTACAAACGTTTTTAAATTTTCGTAGAAATATAAACAAATATATTAATGAATTTTTTGGAAATCCAGCGGTTGTAGATATTAAACTCGCTGACATTAACATAAAACTAAACGATATTATTAACGGAATTCCTAATATCATTGATAAAACGAAATCTAGTAACAGAGTTACTTACTAAAATTCCTCACAAGCAGATAATCAATGTGGTATACACAATAGCATCAGGATCAGCAACATGGACACCGCGCGATAAAACTCTCGAACATACCGCAGAAGTAACTGGGTTATACAGGCTATCCGTGTACGATTTGGAAATTATTGTGATCACTTTACATTCTGAACCACTAAATGTATATACTAATCCTCTGCTGGTGATGCTAACCAAGGACACCAAAGAAACATTTACGTTAATACCAAAGGAAATGACCACTAGACATTATTTTTGGTGTCTAGAATTTGTAGCTAATTTTCAAGTATAATAAATCAAACCCAGGGACTGGCACTATTGTATAAAATCTGTAAACATATATTATATAAATGAAAAAACATATAGTTGATTTCAATCATGTTTGAGAAAAAATTCAAAAACATGATGTGGAAGCTCTAATGCAATATTACAGATATTATCATAAAAAAGACTTTGGTGCGTAAAAAAATGTTACAAATACTATAACAGAATACTTCGAGTAATATCATATTTGCCACTGTTAATGACTAGCTCCGGTATAATTTCAAGTAGAGCATCATTGAATCCGTTTTTGTTAATAATATCTGGTGTCGGTGTTTCTCTTGCAACAGCGTGTAAAAAAATTGAGCCTCGTCTTGCGACTAAAAAAATGCTTGTAAAACAGCAAGTATCACCTATAAAAAATTACTTGATCAAATACGATCTTATTTGCGGGGTATAAAATATGATATGGACGATTTAATACGCGAGTTCCGTATTATTGACACTATGTTAACAGATATTCTACCAATGAGAGTCAGCAGATATGAAAAAGATTATCATAAAATATGGGTTACAACAGTAGATGTTTAATTTTGTATAGCTTTAGTAATATCATTATCAAATAAAATATCAACCATATTGTCAATAAATGTCATCACATCATCTGCCCAACCTGCTATTCTCATATCATTTTCAGTCGCGAATAGCCATACTGACCCATATTTTGGTGATATATGATATCCAACTTTTTTAATACAATCACTTATTAGTTTAGTTTTTATACCTGTATAACTTGAGGTTGCTTTAATCGAATTAAATCTCTTACAAAATTTGTTTGTCAGATCAAATCCAACATGTCGGATTGAATGACAGAAAGACATTATATATAATATTTCATTTGTTTAATATGAAATTTTGTCTAAAACTATAAAAATAATAAGTATAGGGCTGTAATAGTAGTATAGGTATTTGAGTTGTTCCTATCTCACAGACCCCCTACCCCGACAAAACAAATTTTGTCAGTAATATGAAAGTCATCATTTTGAGCTAAAAAAGGTTGCTGACAAAAATTTTAACGTATAACGTTTTGGAGGGGTAGGGGGTCTCTGAGAGGAACCTCAAAATACCTATACTACTGATGGTGATGAAATTTAAAATTGCATTATTTTAAACTAAAAAACAAGAAACAAAATAGCGAAAGCTGTTTATAATGTAGTTGATTTACTTAAAAATCTTTTGCAATGTAATAAAGAACAAAAATTTGGAATCTTTTCTTTAAAAATAGTTTGAGCTTATTAATGGTAATATAGAGATCATGGGGCGCCAAAACACCGGGCGCCAGAGGTCTTGGGGCGCAAAACCCCTTTGGGCCACCATCGGCGCCCTGAGCGCCACTTACCCTTAGTACGCCACAGTACCTAATGGTATAACAATAAAAGCCAACTTAAGATCTTTCATTCAAATGTTTTAAGAAAAGCTCTTCCTTTTTTAAACAATACAGAATCGCGCATGTTTGCGCAAAATCAATCACTATTATATTCATTCTCAATTTCATTAACAAATTTCAGATTTATTCTGTCTTCTGGGGTTAAAACTACATTTTCGTTTTTACTCTTTTACCAAGTAACGGTATTGTATGGTATTGCATAGTGGATTCGTTATACTAATTCTTGATATAATTTATGACAATTTCTTTATACTAATTTTTTATATAATTTATGATAATTTCTTCATACTAATGTTTGATATAATTTCTGACAATTTATAATACGTTTTGATGTAATTTATGGCAATTTCTTTAAACTAATTTTTGATATAATTTATGACAATTTCTTTACACTAATTTTTGATATAATTTATGACAATTTCTTTATACTAATTTTTGATATAATTTATGACAATTTCGTCATTCTAATGTTTGATATAATTTATGACAATTTATAATAAGTTTTGATATAATTTATGACAATTTCTTTATACAAATTTTTTATATAATTATGAAAATTTCTTTATACTAATTTTTGATAATACTAATTTTTGATATAATTTATGACAATTTCTTTATACTATTTTTGATATAATTTATGATAATTTCTTCATACTAATGTTTGATATAATTTATGACAATTTATAATAAGTTTTGATATAATTTATGACAATTTCTTTATACAAATTTTTTATATAATTATGAAAATTTCTCTATACTAATTTTTGATAATACTAATTTTTGATATAATTTATGACAATTTCTTTATACTATTTTTGATATAATTTATGATAATTTCTTCATACTAATGTTTGATATAATTTATGACAATTTATAATAAGATTTGATATAATTTATGACAATTTTTTATATTAATTTTTGATATAATTTACGACAATTTCTTTATACTAATTTTTGATATAATTTATAATAATTTCTTCATACTAATGTTTGATATAATTTCTGTCAATTTCTAAAAAGTTTTAATATAATTTATGGCAATTTTTTTAATGCTAATTTTTTATATAATTTTGACAATTTCTTTATACTAAGTTTTGATAATACTAATTTTTGATATAATTTATGACAATTTCTTTATGCTAATTTTTGATATAATTTATGACAATTTCTTTACATTAATTTTTGATATAATTTATGACAATTTCTTTATAGTAATATTTGATATAATTTATGATGATTTCTTCATACTAATGTTTGATATAATTTATGACAATTTATAATAAGTATTGATATAATTTATGACAATTTCTTTATACTAATTTTTGATATATAATAAGTATTTATATAATTTATGACAATTTCTTTATACTAATTTTTGATATAACTTATGACAATTTCTTTATACTAATTTTTGTTATAATTTATGACAATTTCGTCATTCTAATGTTTGATATAATTTATGACAATTTATAATAAGTTTTGATATAAATTATGACAATTTCTTTATGCTGATTTTTGATATAATTTATGACAATTTCTTTATACTAATTTTTGATATAATTATGGCAATTTTTTAAAACTAATTTTTGATATAATTCCTACAATTTCTTTATACTAATTTTTTTATATAATTTCTGACAATTTCTTTATACTAATGTCTGTTATAATATATGGCAATATCTTTATACTAATTTTTGATATAATTTATTACGTTTTATTTATACTAATTTTTGATATAATTTATAACAATTTCTTTATCCTAATTTTTCATATAACTTATGACAATTTCTTTCTTCTTTTAGAGACCATTTAGCTGTTTGCAATATTTCTTTAATATATATTAAATAATTATATAAACGAGCAATTAGCATGAGTTGGAAAAGAGTATCCTTGATTAAATATTTATGCTTTAAATTGCTTTGTAATGATAATTCTAATTACAGTGAATCAATAAAGCTAAATTATAATAATAATATTTTAAGATGATTATCAATTATTAGGTGCAAGTTAATATTTGCATTTTTAAGGCATTCTCAGTTGAATCCAATTTTGTTCGGATATGAAAAGCTGCATTGAATATGTAAGTGAAATTTTCAATATTGCCATCCAGACTATCAGCATGCAAACTATGATGATGAACAACGACCTGTTACTGTTCTGTCATCTGATGGATTGCTAATAAGAACAAATGGTGATCAGATATTTTACACTGAAAGCTCAGATAGTACGGCAACACGTTTTTCTTCGATGTAGATATTGTTACGATCTAGGCTCTTACAAAAAGTAACAGAAAAGAGTGAAGACAACAAACTTTGTAAAATTAAACAAATAATTTATTTCCCTAGAATACTAAGTGAAAAATGAGAAAAAAGAACTTACGGTTTCACGAATCAAATCCAAAAATAATCCAAGAATTATAAATAGAAGTCCTGGTAATGAAAAGTTCTGAATGAAACTTAGTTCGAATCCCCATGAAATCCAAAATGGAAGGCAATGACGTCTGTTGTAGTCTGCGAAGTACTGTTGTGTCAACAGTTCCTTGTCAAATCACAGAAAATACTATTTCAGTTTTGAATTCCGTATAGATTCCAGTGACTGTCTTTCTCCAAGAATTTTGATGGAGAACTTATGTATTTCCAGGGAAAAGAATCACTTGAAATTCAGTAAAATAAGGTTCCAACTCAAACTGGTCACAACATAACTTTACGTGTCAATTGTTTGAAGCCCGACTGCCTTATCTCTATCAACACAACAGTTATACACTAATTTAAGACGTAAAACAGTTTCCCGGGGGGAGGGTCAGTCTTCTAGAAAAAGTAGAAGTTTGTAACAATAAACACATATTTCATATCACGTACTCCAGGCATGGCCTTGACTTAACTTAATGATTCTTACTCTGAGAAAGAAAAAAAAAATTATTTTAAAAATTGTTTACCAAAACTGACTCTGAAACAAGGTCATAAACTTGATACAGTGTTTCTATTATTAGGTGTTTACCAGGGAAATAAAACAATAACAGGCAGGTCAAAAAGAATTGAACTGAATTTCTGAACAATGTCAAATCCAGTAAACAAAGTTACATTACTATAACATGTAATGGAAGAAAAATTTTTTTAAAACTAACAAGAAAAACCTCCAATTAAAATAAATATACATAACACTTCCCCCCCCCATAAAAGAAAAAGAAAGATTATATAATAAAGCTTTCTTTTTACCATAGGTCAGTTATACATGAGGTTTATAAAAAAATGACATAAGAAGAAATTTTATGAATGATACAAAGTATACATGAAATAATATATTTCTATACACAGGAAAGTGCATCTGCTATTAAATTGTCTTTTCCTTTGATGTGCCTGATGTCAATATTATATTCTTGTAACAACAAACTCAACCTTAATAATCTCTGATTTTTGTTTTTCATCTTGCTGATGAAAGTAACGGGGTTGTGATCACTAAACACAATAATCGGAGAAGGAGCTGAACTAATGTAAACTTCAAAATGTTGTAATGCCAATATCAACGCCAAACATTCCTTCTCGATTGTGGAATAATCTCTTTGGTGCGTATTTAATTTCTTAGAAAAAAAGCACACTGGATGAACAACACCAGTTTTATCTTTTTGAATCAATACTGCTCCAACCCCAACATCACTTGCATCAACAGACAGTTTAAATGATTGACTGAAATTTGGAGCTGTAAGAACTGGTGCACTCTTAAGTATGGCCTTCAACTTATCAAAAGCCTCCTGACATTTTTCAGTCCAATGAAACATGGTTTTCTTGCTCAATAAATTTGTCAGGGGTTCAACAATTATGGAAAAACTGGAACAAAATTTCCGATAGTATCCAGCCATGCCTAAAAATCGCATCAGTTGCTTTTTACTGACAGGCACAGGGAATTCAGAGATAGCCTTGATCTTAGCATCTATAGTTTTAACTTGTCCATGTCCCACGATATGTCCTAGAAATGTTACACAAGCACGGCAGAACTCACTTTTGGATAAATTGTTAAAATTGCATCAGTGAGTCTATCAAAGAACTTTCGAATTGTTGCTAAATATTCTTTCCAGGTGTCGTTATAGATGATGACGTCATCGATGTAAGTATCACAATTATCTGGACCAGAGGTAATCATATTCTTTAAACGTTGAAAAGTACTTGGCGAACCCTTCGTCCCAAACGGCATCAATTTATGTTGATAAAGTCCATCTGGAATCACGAATGCCGAAATTTCCTTTGCCCTATCCGTCAGTGGAATTTGCCAAAATCCATCAGAAGGTCAAATTTGGTGACATGGTTTGCATTTCCAGTTTTATCAATTCTTGGTAAACTACAGTCACTTTTGCTAGGCTCTATGAAATCATTTTCCAGCAAATACTGAATTTCATTTTTTCAAGTATTCCTGTTTGAGAGGGTTCATCCAGTATGGGTGTTGTTTCACAGGTTTGGAACTTACAATTTCGTCGTCATGGTAAATTTTGTTTGTTTTTGTAGGAACATCTGGAAATAAGTGCTCATATTCAAGTAATAACTGTTTAAGTTCATTTCTTTCTTGTTATTGCAAATGTAAAAGTTTCTGGTCCAGATTATTTATAATTTCTGAATTCCGAAGATTTGTTACTCCAAAACCAGTAGAGTCCGATTGTATTCCTTCACTTAAATCCTCATTGAGTGGGACAGGTACAATTAAATTAATTGCACGATTTATCTGGCTATATCTCAATATACTCCTTTAACATGTCTGTGTGGCAAAGTTGTTTTTATTTTCGCCTCCCAGGAGTATGTATGATGTTATTTAAATCATTTACTTTCTTTTCAACTGTGTAGGGAGTATAATACTTGGCATGAAGAGGAGTTTGTGGTATGGACAAGAGAGCCACAACTCTATCACCAGGCTGAAAAACTCCTTTCCTTTGTATTTTTATCATACCTTAATTTCATTTTTGACTGAATAGAGTGCAGATTAGCTCTTGCAACCTCGCAAACCTTTGACAACTTATACTTGAAATTAGAAACATAATCGAGAAGATTGATTTCAGTATCTTCATTAGAAAGAAGTTTCTCTCTCAAGAACTTCAATGGTCCACGCACAATGTGTCCAAAAACTAGTTCAAAGGGACTGAATCCTAAAGATTCTTGAACTGATTCCCTAACAGCAAACAATAGTAAATGAATGCCTTCATCCCAATCTTTACCCTTATCAAAACAATATGATCGAATCATATTTTTCAAAGTCTGATCAAATCTTTCTAAAGCCCCTTGGCTCTCAGGGTGATAGGCAGAAGATTTAAAATTATTGGATGCATAATTCGTACATAACTTGCTGGAAAATTCCAGACATAAAATTGGACCCTTGGTCCGATTGGACAGATTTGGGAAGGCCTAATTGAGTAAAAAAAAAAAAAAACTTTATCAAAGCTTTTAGTATTGTTTTAGTTTTAATATTCCTCAAATGAATTGCCTCTGGGAATCTTGTTGACGACACATTATGGTCAACACGTATTGGATACCTGACTTGGTTTTAGGTAAGGGACCAACACAATCGACCATTATTCTGCTAAATGGTTCGTCAAATTCAGGAATAGGTTGCAGATGAGCCTTAGGTATCTTCTGATTGCGTTTTCCTACCATTTGACAAGTATGACAAGATTTGCAGTATTTACAAACATCACGTTTAATTTTTGGCCAATAGAAGTGATTCAGGATCTTCTGATAAGTCTTATTAATCCCTAAATGACCAGCCAGAGGAGTTTAATGGTCCAGACTAAGAATTTCCTGTCTGTAAGATTTTGGAACTACAGTTTGATGGTTCACTGACCACTCGTCACCAGCAGGTACCTCGGAAGGTCTCCATTTTCTCATAAGGATCCGATTTTTAATGAAATAACAGACAGGTACTTCAGTGGCTTCAGTTTCACTAATGGCCCTTTGAAACAAACAGGAGATCTCTCAGGATCTTTTTCGTGTTTGACGACAGGTGATTATCGTTTGTCACCCTGATTAGAATAAAGAGAATGAGTAGTTAAAGAGGATCACTGTGATCAATTCCCTTTGATTGATCCAAACAAGGAGTGAAAGTGACCTCATCAAAAGCCTGACCAATACATGTGTCAGATAAAGGAATACATTCCTGATCAACATCATTCTCAAGAGCTTTCTTTACCATAGCTCTGGTAACTGCACAAGTTGGGTATAAATCAGGGATTTCTTTTTCAGTAGGATCAACTTTCTGATCCAAAGAAGGCTTGTCAGTTACAAGTGGATTAACCAACCTTATCTCCATCTAGGTCATTGTCTAGTAATAAATGAATGCCCTCAACGAGTAAAGAAGACGCTGTTCCGACTGTCACAGGTCCTGAGACTAAGTCTGATGACACATTTACACAATGGAGAGGAGCATTACGAAATCCGCACTCTACTCCCTGAAAAAGAACACTCTCATTAAAAGAAGACTTCTCAGAAAAAGGCAAAGTACCTGATAATAAAGACTCTGGGAAGCTCCTGTGTCCCTTAAAATTTTAATAGGGGTATGATTGGCCGAATCACCCAAGACTGATATACCCTTCAACATGAATGGTTCATAATTCTCCATAATAAAATCAGACTGGTGTTTATTAGACCCAACAATACATGACATTGCTTTCAAAACATGACCGTGACATTGACCTCTTAGAAACGAAAAGCATTTGGAATAGGTCTGTCTTGATTCTGATGCTTATTTTTCAATTTGTAGCAATCAGAAATAACGTGTCCTTTCTTCTTGCGATAGGTACACGTAGGAAGAAATAATGTTTTCTGATCAAGTTTATCAGAAACTTGATTTCTAAAAGTTGTGCCAGATTGAAATTTAGAAGGGCTCGTATTAAGCTGGAATACTTTTTTACCAGAAGACTGCTGAGTGGAAGATTTGGCAAGAAAAGAAATTTTATGAGCTAAAAAATACTCGTCAGCAGTACGAGCAGCATTTTCTAAGGCTTCAACCTTATGCTCATCAAGATAAGTCTTAATGTCACTATGGACACAGTTCTTGAACTCTTCAAGTAATACAAGTTGACTGAGACTTTCATAATCTTGATCAACTTTCTTGGCTAAGCACCGTCTATCAAATAACTGCTCTTTTTTCTTGCAAATTCGACATGAGTTTGTCCAGCTTCTTTTTTTTATAGTTCCTGAAGTTTTGCCGATAAGCCTCAGAGACTAACTCATGACCCTTTAAGATGCATTCCTTAACCAAATCATAATCAGCACTTTGCTGTAATGACAGAGAATTGAAAATATCACTAGCTTTACCAGTAAATACACATTGTAATAATAGAGTCCAATACTCCCTAGGCCATTTCAAATTTTCAGCAATTTTTTCAGACTGAGGAAAATATTTGTCTAATTCTTTTTCTCTAAAAGGGGCACTAACCTAATATTCTTAGTAACATCAAAACTTGAATTTGTATGTAAAGTGGGAATGTGCTTTTCATTTGCCAGCTCGAATTCTCTTAATTTAAATTGATATTCCCTTTCTTCCTTCTCTCTTTCTCTCTTCAATTATATTTGCATTAGCATTTGTTTCTCTTCTTTCTGTAACTGCATTTGTTTCTCTTTCCCCTTTTTCTAATATCATTTGTTTCTCTTCTTTCTACCTCTGTCTCTGTCTCTGTCTGTCTGTCTGTCTCTCTCTCTCTCTCTCTCTCTCTCTCAAATTGCATTTGCATTTGTTTCTCTCTCTCCTCCTTATCTAACTGCATTTGTTTCTCTTCTTTCTGTAACTGCATTTTTTTTTCTTCTCCAATTGCAACTGGATTTGTTTCTCCTCGTTCTGAAGTTCAAGCTTTCTTAACTCTAATTTCATCTTATATTTTAATTTTAATTCCTTTATTTTTATATCAGAGTCTGATACAGACTTACTGATCAAAGCCAAAGCACTTTTATCCAAAACATTGTTTTCCACCAAATACTGGACCAAAATGTTGTTTTTTTATTTCTTGTTCGTTAAAGAAGCTTTTGCCTCAGAAAGATCATATTTTCTGGGACGTTGAAGCAATTCATCTTTTTTTTAAAAACATTTCTAGCTGTTCCTGGGTAGGATTTGAAAGAAAGATCTCCATTTTTGATGACATTGTAAAAAAAAAAGCCTGTTGATTTCACTAAAGATTTCTAAAATGTGAAAGAATATTTGAGATTTAAAAAAATTCTGAAACTAGGGGAATTTAAATTTCAAAAAACAGTTTTCTGAAATATTTTAGCCAAAATTCATATATCCCAAGGACGAGCGCCCAATTTTCTGTTACCAATCTAGGATTTTACAAAAAGTAACAGAAAAGAGTGAAGACAACAAGCTTTGTAAAATTAAATAATTTATTTCCCTAGAATACTAAGTGAAAAATTAGAAAAAAGAACTTACGGTTTCACGAATCAGATCCAAAAATAATCCAAGAATTAAAAACAAAAGTCCTAGTAATGAAAAGTCCTGAATGAAACTGAGTTCGAATCCCCATGAAATCCAAAATGGAAGGCAATGACGTCTGTTGTAGTCTGCGAAGTACTGTTGTGTCAACAGTTCCTTGTTAAATCACAGAAAATATTATTCCAGTTTTGAATTCCGTATAAATTCCAGTGACTGTCTTTCTCCAAGAATTTAGTAGGAGTACTTACGTATTTCCAGGGAAAAGAATCACTTGAAATTCAGTAAAATAAACTGTCAACTCAAACTGGTCACAACATAACTTTACGTGTCAATTGTTTGGAGCCCGACTGCCTTATCTTTATCAACACAACAGGTATACACTAATTTAAGGCGCAGAACAGATTCACGGATGAGGGTCAATTTTCTAGAAAAAGTAGAAGTTTGTAACAATAAACACATATTTCATATCACGTACTCCAGGCATGGCCTTGACTTAACTTAATGATTCTTACTCTGAGAAAGAAAAAAAAAGAATTATTTTAATTTTTTTTTAAACATTGTTTACCAAAACTGTAGCTGACTCTGAAACAAGGTCATAAACTTGATACAGTGTTTCTATTATTAGGTGTTTATCAGTGAAATAAAAAAAATAACAGGCAGGTCAAACAGAACTGAACTGAATTTCTGGACAATGTCAAATCCAGTAAGCAAAGTTACGTTACAATAACATGTGATGGAAAAAAAATTTAAAACAAACAAACAACAATTAAATTAAATATACATAACAATATGGATAAGAAACCAGCACCCAAAAAGAAATCTGAATCATCTAAATGCCGATAAAAATGCATCTGCTAAACCATATATGACTATTATTGATACCAAAAGTAGGATGTACATTCATTCAACTGATCCTGTGACAGGTAAATTGGATATTGGTAAAAATAAAACTCTAACAAGCTACAAAGCTATTGATGATGCTGACTTGGTTGATAAAATAATATGTTGATTGTAAAATACATTGTAGACGGAAAATAAAAATATCCTCCCAACCCCTCACAAAATATGTGAAACAAGAATTAACAACAAAATCTTGGTTGGAGTGCGCAAAAAAAACCCCCAGCGATGGTGTTGACATGCAAATGTCAACACTACCTGTGTTGATAGTGACTTCAGGATTTGCAAATTATATGATGAATCCTCTTTAATGAATAATATATGGATAGTTTTGAAGAAAGAGTGATTATTTGAATTGGGACTGATGTTGAAAGTTTGATTTCGATGTTTTTAAATCAATATTCAGTTTTAATCTAACTTAAAAATATAATATTAATTAGTACTGTTATGAGTCCATGTTTTGTAAAATTTAATAAAATAATTTATTTCCATCGAATACAAATCGAAAATTCATACGTACTTACAGTAATATGAAAATAAACTTCAGGTGTTCCTAAAAGTTATATCACAAATACAAAATTATAGTGTTCCCAATGAATTCCAATCTTTAATGCGCTAAATAGAGTGATGTACCAATAGTCTTGTTGTAGCCCAATAATATAATCGAGAATGTCATCGAATAAATTTACAATAACCCAAAATAGTGTTTGAGTTCAAACGGCAATGAGCACTTTGTATTTCCATTGAAAAATGTAAATGTTTCCTCTCATATTATAATCGAACACAACTAAAAGTGATTCTATAGACTGATATTAAATAGGAATGAATACGTTTGTTTTCCACAACCTTATATAAAAACCTAAGACACAATAGAATACCAAGTGAATCACAAGTTTGCTCCCAGAGTATTCTAACTTTGTAAATAAGGATAGACCTTTAACTAAAATATCAGTAACAACTTATTTATAACTTACAAACCTAACAACATGAGAATAATCAGGTAGGCCAAACGTCTACCCTTAGTTACGGACAAAGGTCAAGCACACAATACAGGTTAAATATACATAACAGCACAAGTAAGATTAGAAAATTACATGAATTTTTAACGCGATTTTGTGTAATGCGAATAGGAAAAGTTATATATATATATATATATATATATATATATATATATATATATATATATATATATATATATATAACAAAAATATAGCGATAGATCCTTAAACAATTTCAAAAAGTTGCGTATCTTACGTGAAATTTCCACTAGAAATGAAACATTCCGATGAGTAAATAAATGGATCAAAGATTTTGAAAATGGAGGCAATATACGATATTATAAATACCCAAACAATCAGCAAATGTACAAATATTATCTGGCAGCAAACCTGTGGGAAATAAAAGCAAATCCATTGATACCGAGATTGTTGAAGTCGTAAATAAATTGTATAATGATAATATAATAAGCAAGACTGATTATATATATATATTTCACAAGTATTGCTATTGTTTAATTATAATATATGACAATAGTATTTTGAAATGGAACTATTTGTATATTCTGATAATTCAACTAATGATGTAAGTCGCAATTTTTACTATAGATTTTAGCACACCGTACTGTTTGATAATACAACTTATAAATGAGCGCTGATAAGTTCTGAAATATGGTATGAGTTTTTTAATATAACATCAACAAATAATGATTTCCGGTACTATGGTGGTACAGAATGGCTCGATATAATGGTACCACCAGGGGCATGTACTATTATTAATGTAAATAGCTATATAAAAAGACATTATTAAGGAGTAAAGTCAAAAGGAAGCAGTAAAAGATGAACCACATTTTAAATATATAAAATAATATAATAGATAATTACGACATTGAATTTACAATTAATTCAAAACATATTAGGGTTTGATTAAAAGTGATAGAAGGATAAAGTGAAGGGAGCACAACAACAAACATAACAGAAATTAACACTGCGTTAATAAGATGTAGTCTGGTAACAAATAGTTATATTAATGGTACAAACAGTTCTTTATTCGTTTACATGAAATTCACCCCCTAACCCGGCATTTTATTGAATATACATGAGAATGAGTTAACATACGCGCCAATTAATAAAATGTTCCAATTATCAAGTATTTCAATGCGTGATACAAGCCAGTCTATATAACACAGGGAGCAAGATGGCGAAAGAGCGACATATTATATTTCAATAAATGTGTGTGTGTGCTTGTGCGTGTGTGTGTGTGTGTGTGTGTGTGCTGATATTACAAAACAGGGTAGCACACGCAACATTGTGTATAATCAGCGAGATTTCTGTAGCAGGCTAGTTTGTATGTAGAAGGCACTCGCATCTAACGATTAGCCACATGGATTTATCAATATGCCGAAATATGACCACCACCACCCACCGGTGTTTAGCATCTGCTGGTTTTGGTGGGGTTTTTTTTGTGTCAGAGAGTTGCCAGGTCATGATGCATTTTGTGAAATATTCGTGTCTAATAAATCGTGGCGATTTTGTAAAATTGTGATTACTGAATTTTTTACTTGGAATATTTCCATTTTATCATTGAGAAGAGCATAACGGAGTGATAATTACATATAATTACAAGATGATGTCCACTCTAACTGACTTCCAGGAGACATTCTTGCTTTGCTCGAAAGCCATTTCGGGAGATGTCATTACTCACTACCTTGTGAATCATGTCACCTCGATTGAGATTTGAACGCAAATGTAACGCAAAGATTTTATGAACGATGTCATTGTGCAAGCAAAGTAAATCAATTTAGCTTAATTCATTCATGCTTCTACTCTTACAAATACATGAAGAACAATATCCCATACACGAAAGGTATCCCATACACGAAAGCTTTACTCGAGGCATTTTACAAATTACTCCTCACGTTATGGGCCGAAATCATTACTAGTTGTATTGTCTTTTATATTAAATTGGTGTTAATCTTATTATTTTACAAAATAAATGGAAAGTAAGCATCAGGGTACCCACAAACACACTTAACGCGTAAAACTTTTGATATCAGAGTAAACAATGGATTGATATTTCATTGCAGCTTAAAATGGCGTCAACGAATCCCTTGGATTGCCCGCTGTGTTATCAAAGATTTGTAAAGCCAAAGTCCCTACCATGCTCTCACACGTTTTGCGGAAAGTGTTTGGAGTTACATATCAGTACTTCCCAAGTATCCCCGAACAAGTTCATGTGCCCCGTTTGTCGTCAGATGTTCCGAGGCAAAGTGTCAGCATTCCCAGTCAATGTGGTTATACAGTCAATTCTTGACGATGAAGAAACAAAGAAGTCGAGGTCATGTGATGGCTTTACTGAGAATGGCGCTCAAATGCAGAAGAAAGACGACGAGGTGTCTGAGAAGTGCGATAAACACGAAGAGTCATTGACTTTCTACTGCAAATCACATCGTATATTCTGCTGCGGAAAGTGTTATCTACAGAAACATCGACGATGCCACGTGACCAGCTCCTCAGATTACCTAAAATTTTTAAACTTACCAAAACATTCCCGCAGAATTAAAGTCGAGCTTGAAGAACTTCGAGATCATATAAAATCTCAGAACGAATATATGAGGAAAAATAACTATGACCTTGTGCAACAGAAAGACAAAATAAAGGAAGATATATTTAACCAAAGATTGAACTTCACGGCCTTATGGAACCAGTTGGAAAAGGAAATTCTGGATGAATTAGAGGATCAAACTAACAATGAAATCAAAGAGATTCGGCGGCGCCAAGAGAATCTTACAAATTGTTCTCTTATGATTGACCAAGACATAGCAAGCATTGAAACCTCCACACAACAGTCGGAATTTCAGCTGTTGGTGATGCTGAGAAGAGTTGAGCTCGGCATGCGTAATTATCACCAGTTAGTAAATGACGCTAGAAATGAATTACAAGATGTTGCAGTTCGCTTTTCATCTGATACCGTGCTACGGGATATAAAGACGAATTTCAAGAAGTTGGGAACTTTGACATTCTCAAGGTCAATACCAAAGCTTCCAAAATGTCCCACTCTGCCAGACCCACTTCTCACTACCAAGGACCAAAGTTGGTGGGACCATCTTGTTTGGTTGTTGACGGCTGGCAAAGAAATGCCCGCTGATATTACCCAAGCAGTGCAGGATGGCAAATTCGATCCGAGGGACAAGAATGACGAAGAACCCTGTCATATATCAGCTGTAGTCGGGTTACCAGATGATATATTAATCCTGGCTGATAATCAAAACAGGAAGCTCAAACTTGTCCAAGGCGAAGAAATCAAAGTCTCGAAGGAACTCAGTGGAAAGCCTTGGGATTTAGATGCAACGTCTCCGACAGAGGTTGTGGTAACATTGCCAAAGGAAAGGCTTTTAATGTTTTTTGAGGTAAATGAAGATGATTTGATATGCTCTCGATTCAACATACACACTCGATTGGAGTGTTGGGGGGTGACGACGGTTGACAATATCATAGCAATAACTACTTTCAAACATGGTAATTCAGTTTTGCTTCTTGATATTGATGGGCGAGAAATAAGAGAACTGGCAACATTTGGATTAGTGAGCAATCACCCTTTCACGTCCTGCTTGTACATTCATGCCGACTATTATTCGAATACACTTTTTGTTTCTTGCGAAACTAGATATAGCTTAGTTGCTGTTGATACGAATGGCAGGTACATTTACAAATACAGTAATTCAAAGTTAGGTTCACCGGCCGGCATTCTAGTAGGACAGAACTGCAGTGTTTTTTTGTTTGATGCCAAGTCACCAATTGTTCACCAGATTTCGTCTTCCGGAAAAGAGCATCGGGAAATCAATATTGCCCAATCAGAGAACATAGGTGCCGCTATTTGTGGTCCAGTGAAAAGCAGTTTCATACCGAACAGGTTTAGATATTTCCTTCTTTCGGAAAATGGGAGGTTGATGCTGCTTTACCGTTTTGAGTGAGAAAACCGTGTTAGCAAGATGGCATTGTTCTCATTTTCTGTGCTTATTTCTCAAAGGTTATATTTATCGTAAATGAGGCGTGTACCTTACAAGAAGCGGAGTTCATCACATGCTTTGAAAGAGAGACTCCCGTACTGAAACAATGGTTTTACAGAACGCTGGTATATATATATATATATATATATATATATATATATATATATATATATATATATATATATATATATATATATGTGTGTGTGTGTGTGTGTGTGTCTTATTTAGAGTTTGATTAGATCTACATCATACGAATCATTAGTTCAGTGGAGCTATTTGACCGACTACAAACAATAAAATGACAGTTAACTTGAAAAATCATACCTACCTACCTACTTACCTACATACATACGCATATGTGCATTTATACATATATATTACTATAATTATGTAACTAGTTATTAGAAATCTTATTTCGATGATAAAGTACATTTAAAAAGATTAAATTTCCATTTAAACATTCCATTGAAAGAAAGAAATTTACATAAATCGATTCTACTCTAGTTCAGTGGTCTGTTACATGATATCATGACCTGTACTATTTTTTCTTAAACATAAATAACAAACAGTTAATAAATAAATGTGCATGATTCATAACAAAGAAAATGCAGCCAGTCTTAAAACTACAAGTTTAATGTTAAAAGCCTTCCCAGGCAGTGCCGGATTAAGCTAGTACGGGGCCTGTAGCCTATGTTATAACGGGGCCCTAAATTTAAAAAAAAAAAAAACAAAAAAAAACCACATAACTATTAAAACACATAAATTTTTAACTTGCATAGTAAAGTAATTGTATTTTTTCATTTGTTGTAAAGCCAGATAATACGACAAATATGTCTGACATTTCAGTTATATATAGCATTACTTACATGTAGGTAATTGATAGCTTGAAAGCATTTAGCGCGGGACCCTTGCAAGTGCGGGGCCCGTAGCATATGCTACTTTTGCTACTAGGATAATCTGGCACTGTTCCCAGGACTAGTAACTTTAGGTTGAACTAAGGGTTGGGTGGGGGTTTCGGGTAGCCGCAACCTACTAATTTTCTAAATTTGTCAGACTATGTCGATAATAATAATAATAATAATAATAATAATAATAATAATAATAAGTAAAATAAATTTAACAATTCATCTTTAGAATTTCTTGTGCTTCAGAATTCTATCAACCTTGAATTATTTTCAACCTTTGGCCTTTAAACACACGGTATTTATATAGGAAAAATTTTGTTTAGAAAATGTCACGGACAAAAAAAAATCTTCTAACATAATCTAACATTTTAAAACATCTTTTCATTCCTGATTGCATGCATTTAGTTTCTGCTGTTCAAGGCACACATCACTTACAGAGGGATGACGTTCATTAAATAATCAGTTAAAATAATTTTTGTAGATGCATGTATTTTTTTTAAAAATTATTAATTAAATTTGCTTTTTCAACGTTTAAATTCAGAAATTGTTTGTAGCCCCGCCCCCTCCGCCGCTGACCTGTTTATTTATTTATTTCTTCTCCTATTATATAGCGTGATTATCATATGGTTATTGTAGCCCTTTTCTAGATATTGTGACTATTTTTTTGTTTGTTTGTTTGTTTTGTCCTTGTACAGGATAATTACATACCTACATATATACTGTATTTTTTGGCGTGGTGTTTATGAAAGATGCGCAGTTTTCATTATCACCATGCACATTAACATTTTGTTCACTTGAAATGCTTTTCTCATACATGCACCTTTCGTGCATTTTATTTTGGTAAGTATATTTCTTTTAATCTTTTCTATTATAAAGCTTGTATTGTTAATGAATGTAACTGGTTTTGATGTGTCTTATATTTGCATTTCATTTGTAAATGCACATTTGTCGAATTAGTGTTTTCAGTCGGTTTCCATTTATCTTGCACGTATGTTTGAAAGGTCTTTTAATAATCCTGCCATTATCGCTGTTAATCCTTCATGCATCACAACGTCTAAATTAATTTCCTTTAACTTGTATGGCAGTAAATTTATGATCCACACTGGGCTCCAATATCACGGCAAAGTGAACTCTCTCGCCAGAATAAGGCGAAGTTGTGTGAAGTAGGGAGAAGTGAGTGGAGAGAAGTTAACATTTAAAAATGTTCAAAACGGTTGCTTTCAATGGTTATATAAAAATGCAAAAGAAATACCCGATAAATGTTAAGAAAAATATTAAATATTTTTTACATTGATTCAGCAAAATTGCTATTTAACTTTAGTTTTGCAAAAGATGATAACGTCGAAAAAAGATAAGTTTTGAAAAAGAGTGAGAGTTTATAATTCTTACTTCAGCCTAAATCATTAAGCATAAATTTTTGTGGATATAGACCTACAAGTGTATGCAATTACGCACACTTCTTCTAATTATACTGTTATGTGTGACTTTTCGATGGGAATCTCGAGGATCCAGATGTAATTGCAGAGATAAAGAACTATTCAGTTGACACAAAAGTTGATCAGAAAGCGTGAAAACATTATGCTTAAACGGTTGCACGTAACTCTTTGAATAAAAAAAGAATTTTCAGTGGCATAATAAGGGGGGTGGGGGGAGTTGAGGTCGACTGGAGGAAACTTTAAGTCAGCTTCGCTTTTTCTGCTTATGAGGGCGAAATTACATGCACTGATGTGACTGTTTAGCCTGAATAGCCCCTGATATTGCGGACCATACAGTTTGATGACTGATTACTTCAATGCGGGATGGACCATGCTTTTCATCTGTATAGAAATCAGGATATATTTTCATTGATCTTTTTGCATGTAGACTTGACATGCTTGTATGAAATCAAGAACAAATTTGTGTTGCATAGATAACATAATTAGCATAGGAAGCTATTTATTTAATATGATGGTTTGACTAATATTTATGATTTAGCTCACATTTTATTAGATAATTCAGATCTTAAACAAAGGGTACTTCTTACTTTATGCTCATGATACTTTTATACATACAAATTATTGCTGATACACTAATACATGCATATTATTGATGATACAGTAACACTTGCATATTTTTTATGATTCAGTAACACATGTATAGTATTGATGATACAGTAATATGTGCATATTATTGATGATACAGCAACACATGTATAGTATTGATGATACAGTAACACATGTATAGTACTGATGATACAGTAACACATGTATAGTATTGATGATACAGTAATATATGCATATTATTGATGATACAGTAATAAATGCGTATATTTGATGATACAGTAATATATGCATATAATTGATGATACATTAATAAATGCACATTATTGATTATACAGTAATACGTATCAGTGATGATACAGTAATATATGCATATTTTTGATGATATAGTAATATGTGCATATTATTGATGAGACAGTAATATATGCACATGATAGTCAATATGCATATTATTACAGTAATATGAGCATAATTATTGATGAGACAGTAATACATGCATATTATTACATGCATATTATTGATGATAAAGTAATATATGCACATGATAGTCAATATGCATATTATTACAGTAATATGAGCATAATTATTGATGAGACAGTAATACATGCATATAAGTAATGAGACATTAATACATACATATTATTGATGATACAGTAATATAAGCGTATCATTGATAGTATAGTAATACACACATATCATTGATGATACAGTAATATACGCATATCATTGATGATACAGTAATTATATGCCAAATCCACTCTTTAAATGATATGTATTTGTATTGCCAAGCTTGGAAACTTAATGTAAATGGTAGTATTTTCCACGCCAAGAAGGAACAAAGTTTGAACTTTTTACCTACAATGGTGAAAAGTTTGAACTTGTAAATGATGTTTAATATCCGGGATTTGCATTTTAAAGTAAAGGTACCCTTAATAAAGTTAAAACCAGTCTTATTCAGCAAGCCAGGAAGCTAAGTTCTTTCTTCTAAGACTATAAAGCTCAGTGTACCAATAGAGCTACAGTTATATCATTCTGATGCTGTGAGTTTGCGGTACTTATTTGATGGAACAGATGTCTGGAACTTTAAAAGACGTGACACCATTACGGCATTTCCAATGTTGTTTGTACAGTTATTTTCAGTGCAAGACCTTTAAACGTAATAACCTTATCTATGGTATAAAAGGAAGAGTTTCAGTCAGTATCTATGTTAAAACTAGAATGACTGGCTTTGGCAAAAACAACATTGGCAACAACAAAAGAAGCAACAAAATCATGCATTCTGTATGATATCCTGTACCAGTTGTGTTGTAGAGGTATCTTATTTGCTATGTAAATTCTAAATGATTGTAACCTAAATGAATTATCGGATGAACAAATATATAGATAGAAATTAAAATATGTCAAAGAATGTCACCCAAACTTTTCAGGAAATTTGCACATCCTTGGAAAGATGTGATTTAAATTATGCATCAATTACAGAATGTATAAAAATGAATTTGTTTTTTTTAAATGTGTATGACTATACTCCGATCAGACCTGGTAACATATTTTTGTCGTTTTCGTTATAGTGGTCATAGAAGTTCGTAGATTTTACAGTATTGATATGTCAGATGTAGGCATTGGCTTCTCTCTGACAAGAACTGGGTGACAGGTTAATATTATTAATTGTATATTTTGAGAGAGAGAGAGAGAGAGAGAGAGGGAGAGAGATTCACATGTATCCACTCAGTAAACCAAAAATTATTAACTTTTAAAGCCTCACGAGCACACGGATACTTGTGTACTAATCCGATATGTAAATATTTTTAAAATAATGATGTTGCCTTCACTAGCCCATTCGCTGTACAGAGTTAATTGTTCATATTATTATACATTCATTTGTACTAACGTACCCAGCGTGGGGTCTTCAGTGAAATAAACTGTTTCATATGTTTCAGTACCCCACAGTTTTGACAAAATTTCACTTT
Source organism: Megalonaias nervosa (assembly GCA_016617855.1). Classification (NCBI taxonomy): domain Eukaryota; kingdom Metazoa; phylum Mollusca; class Bivalvia; order Unionida; family Unionidae; genus Megalonaias; species Megalonaias nervosa. The sequence continues at coordinate 4,711 of JAECUM010056710.1, read as the reverse complement.
CTAGCACGTATGTCGTCTGCTGGCGGGTCAATCTTTCAACAGTTAAAATAGCCATAAATTGGGACCTTTTTGATGATCCGAAATAGAATTCACTGTCATTGTGCTGGTGATTTTATCGTGTTTATAAGCCAGATTTATTCTGTAATCGTTTAAAATCAAGTTATGAAATTGCATAATGTTTTGAGCAAAAATTCGATATATTTGCATAGTCCCTGTTTTGGCAAACGGACTTTCCTGTACCTGAACTCTTATGGAGATTTAAGTTTCTGAATTTAAATTTCTCTCGACGAAGTTTGAAGAAATTTTCTTGTTTGAACTCATTTTTTTCTTAAATATTCGACACACCTAAATACCTGAAGCATTGCTTCCATGAAACTTATCTATGCCAGTATATTAGCATTCCCTGATTCTTTCTTAAATAACATATTATACCATAATTAAAATGTCATTTTCCATATAACCATGTGCAAAATAGGAAATGGTGGAGTTGAACTTTAAAGGCCTTTTTGGTGTAGTTTTAGTTTTAATAATTGGTCTTTTTCCACCTTACTCTGTACATTCTTGTTTCTTTATATAATAAAAGGTATACAATTTTCCACGTTTTGATGGTAGTTTTTCTTCGTCTAAGATCTAATATTTACGCAGCAGATTTTCATGATTTTGCGTCATTTGGTAAATTGTTTATTGAGAAACCATCTACAATGTCCATGTCTCCCTAGAGCAATGTTAGTGCTTGACATGCTTTCAGTGGAAAATAGTTCATGTCCAGGCAAAAAGGTAGTTAAATATGTGAACAATTTAACATAAACAGGTAAATCCGGTGTATCTGTGAATCAGTATAGTGAATTTTTAAAAATATTATTTAGTACAAAATAGGTCCTACCATTATGTCCTGTTGCCCCCAAAGACTTAGACCTTTGACATCCTTAAAGATATGTTGAAATGAATACGAAAATCCTACAATGACATGTATAAAACTTTAAAGCCTGACTCTCGCTATAGTTAAGATTTGCAGTTTTCCTAACTGAAGCGACCGTCATGACAAGTAATGATATTGGCGTTGGGCTGTTGGGGTGACTTTTCTTTGAAAATATAACCCTCTGCAAGATACGAAAATGTTCAATGGAACCACAAACAGCACGACCGTGGTCTTGACTTTTCTCCTTTTTATATGGCTACCATAAAGCAGAGTGTATTATGTCATTATGTCCGTCTGTACACATGGTTCTAATTTTGTTTCCATACAAGAAATTGAGTTCTCAACTATTTACATCTACGAAACTTTGTGAATAGCTTTCACTTGAGGCAAGGAAGTACTCTGTCGAGTGCGAGGTTAAGGTCACTTTGACTGAAAGAAGAGAAATGTTTTCTGCATAATAATATTTAATTCTACATTATTTTTATCGACCAAACTATGTGAATAGATTGCATTTGGTGTAAGAAAGAAACCTATCTATTTTGGAGAGTATGAAATATGGTTCGGTTGTATAATGTGCCATACTCAGTACGTTGTTTCAATTAATTTATATTTACATCCATATATAACAACATGGACTGTATTTTACTGATACAAATTTTATTTCAGTGTGTCCCTTATCAAATGAAATGGCTTACTATTATGTTATACAGTGCAGACTATATAACACTTACAGGCGACATTGGATAAATTTTGGTCAGACACTCTCAGTTCCGATTTGACCTCATCACCAGAAGATTGCATGATATTGTAATAAACCTAGGAACGTGATATTTGTATTTTTCCGTCTCCGTCGATAGCCTTGTTTGAATTTAGGTGGCACTGTACAGTTTTATATTTTGCTTAGGGTTAGATTTTTAAAGAAAAAGAATATCCCATATTTTCCTTGCTCGTTATACTGGCTATTTAAAAAAGACCTTGTATATCTTAGGTATTCTTAAGAAAAAAATTAAATCCCTTTAGTTTGGTGTATGATTGATGGGTGTAATTTGGGTTATAGAGTATACAGCCTTACTTCAGATGTGCACCTGTAAAAAAAAAATTGCCAACGGCTTGGAAAGACTTGCTGCTGTGTCATACAAATGTGGAGCAAGAAAACACATTCAAGTGCGAAATCAGGGTCTCATGAGTGTGTGGTTATTATGTGATTAGGGAACAATTGTATTTCTGCGTTTTTATAAGTGTTGACAAAGACTGTTGTCTTGAGGTAGTTGGAAATAGAGGCGCTGTTTGATTTGCTTGGTTGTGAGACACATTGCATGTTACAATATAACAATTAAGTATAATAAATCACTTGATCACAATGAGAGAAGTTTCGTAACTTTAACAAAATAAACATGTTATATAGAAATAGTGTAAGATATATGCAAACTACACCGCCTAGCATCTTGTGAGGAAGCCAATAATAGGTCGAAACAGCGATAGAATGATTTTGAGCTTACAGCAATGTAGATGAAAAATAGAGTAGGACTATAAGGACACAGTTCATATTTGCTATAAAATATAATATCAAACTTAAATTTTGCATGATCTGCTGAAGTTTAAGTTTCAAAATCTCCATTTGTAGTGCATAAGTGCACATTACGTGACCAAGTATGCTGCATACCGCACAAATAACTTGGGGAATTAGACCTGCTCGTAACCTGAGAACATATTGAAGTTGCAGCTCATCTTTTGCATTCAGTAAACGTAACATGTAGGCTAAGTGTAAATTTATCAGTTAGAAAATCTCCTAATGAATTTCAGACACTTGATATAGAAGGGCATGCAACACAAATACAACGTATCAAGTCTGTATATACATTTTTACAGAGCTAAGGAGTAGTAATAGTAAATGAGGTTTCTATCTCAGAGACCCCCTACCCGTCCAAAACGCCTTTATGTTGACATTTTCTTCACCAGCCTTTTCTAGCTCAAAATAATGACTTTCACATGATAAGGCTTTTTGTAGCATATTTCTGGCAAATATGTTTTGTCGGGGAAGGGGGTCTCTGAGATAGAAACAACTCATTTACTATAACTACTATAACCATATTTTTGATAATATTTTTCATACCTGCTAACTCTCATTGGTAGAATATCTGTTAACATAGTGTCAATAATTCGGAACTCTCGTATTAAATCGTCCATATCATATTTTATACCTCGCAAATAAGATCGTATCTGATCAAGCAATTTTTTTATAAGTGATACTCGCTGTTTTGCAGGCATTTTTTTTTTTTGGTCTCAAGGCGAGGCTCAATTTTTTTACACTATGTTGCAAGAGAAACAACAACGCCAGATATTGTTACCAAAAACGGATTTAATGATGCTCCACTTGAGATTATACCAGAGCTTGTCATTAGCAGTGGTAAATATGATCTTACTCGAAGTATTCTACTATAATACTTGTAACATTGTTTTACGCACCAAATTTGTTTTATGATAGTATCTCTAATATTGAATTAGTGCGTCAACATCCTGTTTTGGAATTTCATCTCAAATATGATTGAAATCGACGATCTGTTTTTTCATTATACAGTATTTGCTTACAATTTTTATACAATATTAAAAACTCTTAACACCAACAATAGAATCAAGAAACTCACGGAACTTAGTATTGTTAGGATCAGCTATAAAATCTCTGTACTTGTCATAAACATTTGACGAGGTATCATCGTATCGTTTATCTGTTACTACCTCATTTTTCTTTAACCAACTATAGGAATCAAACGTGTTTTCTACTTCACGTTCATACAGATCTGTTTTATTTACCAAATTACCGTATTCTCTTTCTGATTCATCAATAAACCCTAATACCAAGCTTATTTGATTCAACGTAAAATGTTTGAGAACAAGATGTTGTCTGATAATTGCGTATGCGACTACAAAATTTATTAGCATTGATTTTCGGATTCTGTCTCGTTCAATTGTGAGAAGACCAATAACATAAGCTACTTTTAACATTAATTTTTCGTATGGTTTCATGAGTATTTTCTCAATTCATTGTAATAATTTCATAACGACAATTGTCTAGAGAGTTGGAGCGATGGAAGTGGAACATCGTCTTCTTCACTTATGTCGTAATAAGAATCAGTCTTTTCTTCCAACTTTGTTTGTTTGACTTCTTCAAAAAACTTTTCTCGCTCATCATCACTGAAATTATCAATTTCCTTGTTAAAATCTTTGATTATCTCTAGAGATTTATTAACAATAATCGGATCGAAATCTGGTTTTTTACGTATCATTGGTAAAATTGCGTTTGAGTACAATTTAATAATTAACTCAGCATCCACTGCCATGCTAACGATTTTAACTAGGGTTTCTTTGTCATGGTAGTACATACCAGGATACTTAAAAATTTCTCGTTTTCAAAAACTATCGTATAACTTTTTGTTACTTTTTTGATCTTATCATTTTAGTTTCCGCTAAATTGACAAGACGACTATGATTCTCGTTTATTCGTCTTTCTTTCAGTGTTCTTGTACCATAAACTCGTGCTTTTAACAGGCCTTTTGCAATTATTAATTTTATATTATTAAAATTAAACTCAAGCAATATCTTTTTAGCAGGGTTTCAACTTCTTTTTGTTCTTCTAGACAATCATCAGGATGACAGTATCTGTTTATTATATCAAAGTTTCTTATTGCTTCTTTCAGTTGTGGTCCTCGCATATACATAACGAGAATAAAATTAATACTATTATTATATTCCAGTGACATGTTTAATAATTTAATGCTAATTTTTTATACCTTG
>JAECUM010056709.1:0-11608 GCA_016617855.1 Megalonaias nervosa | reverse complement strand
ATATATATATATATATATATATATATATATATATATATCAGTAATAGTAACAGTTATAGTAGTAGTAGTTGTTGCTGATGTTCTTGCTATAGTAGTAATATCAGTATTAGTAGTAGTAACAGTAGTAATAACAGTAGTAGTAATTGTAATAGTAGTAGTAACAGTAATAGTAATTGTGATAGTAATGGTAGTAATAGCAATAATAATAGCAGTAACAGTAATAGTAATTGTAATAGTAATGGTAGTAATAACAGTAATAGTAATAGTAACAGTAATAGTAATTGTAATAGTAATGGTAGTAATAACAGTAATAGTACTAGTAACAGTAATAGTAATTGTAATAGTAATGGTAGTAATAACAGTAATAGTGGTAGTAACAGTAATAGTAATTGTAATAGTAATGGTAGTAATAACAGTAATAGTGGTAGTAACAGTAAGAGTAATTGTAATAGTAATGGTAGTAATAACAGTAATAGTACTAGTAACAGTAATAGTAATTGTAATAGTAATGGTAGTAATAACAGTAATAGTGGTAGTAACAGTAATAGTAATTGTAATAGTAATGGTAGTAATAACAGTAATAGTAATAGTAACAGTAATAGTAATTGTAATAGTAATGGTAGTAATAACAGTAATAGTACTAGTAACAGTAATAGTAATTGTAATAGTAATGGTAGTAATAACAGTAATAGTGGTAGTAACAGTAATAGTAATTGTAATAGTAATGGCAGTAATAACAGTAATAGTGGTAGTAACAGTAATATTAATTGTAATAGTAATGGTAGTAATAACAGTAATAGTGGTAGTAACAGTAATAGTAATTGTAATAGTAATGGTAGTAATAACAGTAATAGTGGTAGTAACAGTTATAGTAGTAGTAACATTAATAGTAGTAGTAACAGTTGGTACTGTTGAAGTGATGAGAATAATAATCGTGGCAGATAAAAGGGATGATATTAAGAAGTAAAGTAAGATCCGACCCCAAGCAACTTTTCGCATACCGCATTCAACAATGTGACTCTGACAAAAGCGCAGGATTTCTATCGAGAAAACAGCAATAGTTTTATGGCGCTTGGATCAGTGTCAAAACTCAGCCACTTACAGAATTATATAAACTCCCAAGTTTTACGACACCCGGGATTAAATTCAGCTGACAAGAGAAAGAATCATTGTCAATTTAACTGAGTCAAAGAAATAACCTTTTCATAAAACTTGGTAAGGGCATACCGCAAGTTGCCACTAACCTGTCATTGATTGCCCACAGCTGCGGTAGGAGATGTATTTATTGAACAATTTCCTTCGTGTCAATATGGTTGAATGGCTCAAAAGGCAGTTTGCTGTCAATTAACTTGATGATAATATCAAAGGACCTCAAATGGAGCAGATAATTCCATCATAGGTTTAGGAGTGTCGACTATATTTCAATATATTGGTGCCCAAAAATTTAGTATGTTCCCTTTTTCGTTGCATTCACGGACACAAATGCCCGAGAATTTGACGTTCTCCTCAGATAGCTGTATGTTTTAATTTCAAGTGAATAATAACCAATATTTAGAATTACGATCTTTTAGCAGAATGCATTGATAGTTATCCGTGAAACGCCTTAAATTTTTATAATATAAATCGCGTTGTATTTAATTATTCATTCGTTATTTGCTTCAAAAAATATATACGGTATTATACAAAACTTAACATTCCTGAAAATAATGCAAACATCAAAGGTACGCTGTTAAGTGAGAGTTCCTTTCTAATCCCCGTTCTTTCATAATGTTAAGATACAGCCAGTTCGTCAGTTCGGGTGTACTTAACTATAAATGCGACAGAGTATGGAAAACCTAGCTACAACTAACTGTAAATAATGATACTATTCAATGGAGTATGAAAAGTACATATATGTCGTTTTTACATACGTGTTCCTTGTGTCTGTGATGTTTTAAAATACAAACATAACCTTCAGATTTCATGACTAAATATACAAAAGTGTTTTTGGTCGGTTGGTCTTGAAAGCAGGTCACTGAGACCTACCTTTGCCGATATTTGATTAGATTTGGTCAGGTGTCACTTAGAATTTCGCACGTGCAATACACGTGCACGTGCAATACAGTGCATTATAATGTATCTACGCACCAGAGTTTGGGCAGTACTTTGCCAAATCATTTATGATCGTTGGATGTATTTAAGTAAACTATATATGAAATTTCTATTTTGCTCACCGATCATCCCAAACACTCATAATGAAAATATCCACAGATCCTTTTTCTTAATCAAGTCAAATGTACTTGATATATCTGCCCAGGTTCTTAAGAGTCTATGTCTGACTTAAGACGCATGTCCAAGGAACATATAAAATCAATCTATTTTAAGTATATTATTTTATTCGCTTTAGATAAAGCAGTTATTTACTTCTGCATGCACAAAAACCGGAAGGGGGACATGATATCATCAAAGGAAATGGATTATTGTCGAGTAATGTCGGGCATTCTGTTCTCTTCTCACTGTGCGTGGCGGGTACATTGTTCTCTTTTAGCGTCAACCTATAATGTATGAAGCTGAGTAAGACTTTCCAGGAAGGAGGCACATTTTTACTTTTAAAAAAAGAAAACAAAATAAGAGAAGAACCTCAGAAATACCCGTATGTAAGAAACCAAATGTAATAAAGAGGACGACTCTGTGCCCTTTAACAAACTGGATTTTTTCAAAACTCGTCTGCTTCACAGTAACCGCATTGAATTCTCAAGTGTGTATCAGTCAAAATTCGGCTCAGAACCTGTGTAAAACTTCACGTAATCACTTGTCAAACATTTGACAGATGCTTTATTCCCCCCAAAATTAACAAACAAGCAATTTGTTGATAAATCTTCGCAGCTGATTGATTGTTAGCCACTCATATAAACGAGCTAATCTGCTGATCGGGATCGCTATGCCCCGGAAAATGATTATGGAAGCGGGGGCTCTAAATGGAGAAAGATGGGGATACGTATTTTATATACGCAAATTTCTAGTTCTGGAAACTTAGAAACATTCATGTAATGACAACACCTTCGCCATTAGTAGCGAGGATGAAGTGTGCAGTCTGAGACATGACAACTGTCCACTAACACATTATCTATTAGCAGCTGTAATGAGACGCGCTTGGGGACATGAACATGTCATTCTGAGTGTACACAGTTACAATTCAGCTAAATATACTCCCATAAACGGTTAATTAAAAAAATGCATACTTTTGTTCCTCTTTTCTAAACTGTGATAAATACTTTACTATGTCCTGTAATTGCGGATTCAAAATTAACTCACAGGTCACAAAATCCAATGCACATGTCCATCCTGAAGAAATGGAAGAATCTGCGTTTTTAAGTAAATATTTCACGAATGAAGTGGAAACGTTGTATTGTCACGAGTGCCTAAACCACGATTTACAATCCTAAAAGTTTCCAGTGCACTCGTCAAATATTTCCTTGTATCTGCTCAAGAAGCTAAGTTTTTCTTTTTATTACATATTTTTAAAGAAAATGCCTTCAGTTTGCATAGATTTATTAATCCATTCTGTGTTAATGCGATTAACTGCTACATTACTACATCAATAAAAAGTTTTTAATTTTTATTTTTACAATAATGTTAGGACACCGACTTTTTGCAAACTTATATTGTAGGTATAATGCTTCAAACTGTGTATTTTGTCAAATTAATGAATATTTTCATACGAAAATGAAGAGATATTTATTTTCGTACACAATTTATACGGTGAACATTGTTGGAGTGGGGATACTCAGTGGCGTCACTAGGGTTGGTGTCACCCAGTGCGGTAACTCATAGTGTCACCCCCATGGACCTCCTTCCTACACAAAAATTCAAAAATTTTATAGACAATCATTTTGGTGTCACCCCCTCTGATGGTGTCACCCGGTGCGGTCCACACCCCTGTATCCCCCTAGTGACGCAACTGGGAATACTGTAGAAACATGACAGAACACTCCTACAGACTTCAGAGTGTAACATCAGTAAACGACAGATTTTAATGATTGTGAGTTTACTTGTAAGGATTTTGGTTTCTATTTTTGTTTATTTTCCCATTTCGACGTGACTTTTTGTGTTTTGACAAGCTTGCAGTCTCTTTCTGTAACATACACTGCGTCCAAATTTCGGTTGTTACTTAATTTCGGTTTGCAATCGACACTAATCAATGACTAATTTCTTCATTGTTTCAGATATGAATATGCTTGATTAAATGATTATATTACTATATGTAATCAAGAGGTTTTCGTAAAAATGTGTAACGTTTTTCTTCGAGTGTAACAGGTATACCATACTGTACGGATGTCAGATTATCGAATAGCAATAGTTCATGTAAGTTTAGTCGCTAACAGTTTGCACAATTTATGTGGAAAACTAATTATAAAGAAATTAATACTTGACACCTACATTTTGTTGTTTGGAGTTATTTTAGGCATTCTTGAGGGCGCATTTTTATTTATTACAAATTGTATACTAGAGGGTCAACAATCGTGACACATTTTAATATCTATTCATCCTGATGGAGAGAGAGAGAGAGAGAGAGAGAGAGAGAGAGAGAGAGAGAGAGAGAGAGAGAGAGAGAGAGAGAGAGAGTAATAAATATGGAAATACGGGTCTGGATAAAACACATATCGCATATATAATTCCTAAATGAAAAAAGACGTTTCCAAAAGTGATTTCACCACTTTGTCGGTAAAAGTGGTATCGCCACTTTGGCGATATCATTTTTCTCCCACTGATATATTTCAATATCTTATTATGAACTACATAATAAATATATTTATTTTGACTCTCTTCAGAGCTGTCAAAGTAAAATGTATCTGTAAGCTTTAAAATAGAGTTTTAATTATGAGATGAATACAGTATAGATTATGAATGTGTAATTAAACTTGTATTAGTAATTACACGACAAAGAAAAATACTCCTTTTTCGCTAAAATATGATGTAACTATTGTCTCACAAAGTGTCTATCCCATTTTCCTCATCTCCTATTAGTTTTACAACCGATATTAATGGTAGATTTCACACTTAAAGTCTTAGGAGAAAGCTGCATACATTATCAGGAAGGAATTATTTAACATTGACCAGATAAATGCTGACCTATTCATGAACGGGTGCCAGACAAGGACCATTGAGCGGTTAGAGAAGAGAAGCAAACCACGATTGTTAGAGGTCAACAATCCAGCCTGTGATGAACAGAAAAGGGAGTACAAGTTGCTTGACAAAGAGATCAAATGAAGATGCATCAGTTACAAGTTAGACTGGATGGATGAGGATGCTCTCTCACATGAAGAATTAACAGGAAGAGAGAAGAGCAAGAGAAGTATCAAACGAGGACAAAAGCCACCTTGATAAAAGATAAAGGAGTTGAACTTATAGCAGATAATGAAGTGATATGGAAAAGATGTGCGGAATATTTTTTTAATAAATTACTGCATATAGACAGCCAGAAGAATTATATAACGAATTACCAGGGTAAGAAATTTACTTGAACACACCAAAATTAGAAGAGACAGGAAAAGAGCAGCACGGAAAGTCAAAAGAGATGAAGCACTAGGAATGGACAACATCACAACAAAGTCCCTCCCAGATGGTGGCGTAACCATTGTCAAATACTCCTTCGTTTAGTAAAGACTGAAACGTCTAGAAGCAGAAGAACATATGTCTAAAAAATATTTTATTCCATAAAGCCGGTGTCCTGTAAGCACTCCTATATGGTGCAGAAACGTGATTGATCGCTGTAGGACAGGCGAAAAGGTTATATGCATTTGATCCATGTTGCCTGCGCCAAATACGCAACGTGTCCTGGAGAGACAAAGTAAGAAATAAAGATTTACAAAACAAGGCAAAATGACCAAGTGCCAGCATAGTTGTAGGCCAGAAAATACTTGCATGATGGGGACACTACTTCAAATGAAATAAAATAGAACCCACAAACAAGCTATTAAACTGCAACGCCACATGACGGTTGATAACGTCGTAGAAGATTAATGACCAACTGGAATGCTGCTCCATACGGGAACCTGGACATTATTTGTCTAAATCTGCATAAGGCAATGCATTTAACTGTCAACAGAAACCGATGACGTGTCTACATGAGGACGACGTCACGGAGTAAAAATGTGAGCAAGAATGATTGTAATAATAATGTTAGAAAACTGTTGGCAGTACTGTTTTTTATTCATGAAACAAGAAAACCTCCTGATTTCAAGAAACGTCTCGATGTCGGACTCCTAAAGAACATCATAAGTACATCATATATACCGACAATCGGACTCCAAAAAGAACATCATACTTATGTAATAAATTTACTCATGTTTCCAAGAACAAGTTAGATTGATGTAGTCAGTTTTACCAAGCAATACAAGTATTTTCCTCTCTCGCTCTTTTCTGTATAGGTGTATTGTCCGTTTGTTTCGTTCTTATTTCACTGTCGTCTTTCTCGTGTTGTGTTGTTTGTATGCTTTGCAAAATGTAATTAAAAACAGAAACATCAACAAACATACATACACTTCGTTTTTATGTATAAGCAGGAGAATAATTTTAATATTTTATATATTTTACCCATGACTTCATTAATGTCCGTATTCGTGCGTATCATTTGAATAAAAATTAGTTAATACAATTTGAGTGACGAAATCCTCTTGATTACGGTGTATCCATTAACGAGCAACGGTCATATCTACTTTGTTATATCCGTAGTATCGAAATAAAATGCAGAAATGTTTGAAATCAGAAAATATATGCATATAAATTTTAACAGAAGTCGAGTACTTTGCTTTTTATGAGGAAACAAGAAGAGATTTATGAAGCACACATCATTTGTATATTGTCCTAGGTTTACACTGATGTAGAATGTTCTATGGACAATCAAAGAGAAGTATAAACAAATCTTTTATGCCGTCAAAAGTAGACGTATCTAGCATATAAATGACACGCTTTGCTTACATAGTATGTCAAATGTCATGATATATCACCAGACGAGCAAATGTCGAAGTTGCAAAAGGAGTAAATTTTTTGGCCTTAGCGCCTCCCCACCCCCACCCCCACCCCCACCCCAATGCATTCCTTGGCCGGCCGTAGATTTTCAAGTTTCTTAATCTATTGAGCGACAGCAAACGAAAACATTAACACCGTGTTTTCTGTAAAATAGAAGTACCGAGCGTGGTGCCTAAAAATCCAGAATGTATTTCATATAGATAATTCATGTAAGTGTTTTATAAGATATTGTCGTCTTTTATTCTTTCCATTTTGATCTCATTATGTTTATTCCTTGACATTTTTTTAAGTTCTGCTTCGGAGTTTTGAATCTAAAACATGTATTACTGACTCAAAATCTTAGTCGTGGTCCATATCCAGCTAAAAACTTTAACCAAGCCATTTTCTATTTCCCGTCCATTTTAATTTCTTTAAATGTTTTCCTGTTTATATCTTCTTGTTAATCACAAACAGACCTTGCTATCTCTTGACTGTAGAAACTTCACATTATTCTTTCCAGAATGGTTGTAGAAAACCACCCTGAAGTTGTTGTCTATATTTGTAATATCTGGTTATGTCATTACATAACAGTAAGAGACATTTTTGACCCGAAAATCATTGAAAGGACTTTTATTAGACTGGTATTATGTTTATTCTATTCATTTTAAAAAAGCGTTGTTAGTGTATTTTAATTATCTGTCGCATAACTCATACTAACCCCTTACACGATTTAATTATAAAAAGAGCACAGTTTGTAAGCAGTGATTCTTTCTTTGTAAATGCATATACATTTTAATGGATAAACGGGTATTATCCTGAGTTATCAATCATAATGAAGAGAAGTGTCACCTACATGCCACTAATTTGCATTTTCCAATTTAAATCTTATCTGTTTGAACCTAAATTAAAAGTCGCATTCAACAAGCAAATTAGATCTCCGCAAAATCTTTGATATGCTAAACTGTGAGATCATTTTTCGCTTACGTTTTATGGAATAGCAGAGCGGTTTAAGATATCAGCAGCACTGCCTGTCATTTATGTGGCACCTGAAGTGATAAATGATATTTTTGTGTTATGATTTAGACTAGTTATGAACACCAAACCTCAGTTTGAAAAATATCCAAAATAGCCGTGAAAACATGATAAGGAATGTTTACCTCTACAATACTTAACTGAATTAACATTTGGTTGAGAATTAAATAATAGTAATTACAGAGACTTACTACAAGTTTATCTTATCACTTCCATTTTAAATTTTAAAAATTAGAATTTTCTTCTAGCATTTCTTGATTGATAGATCTTTGTCTTGAGGATAATTATACAGAATGTTACATTGCAAATACAAATTTGCTTCTAGTATGACCATGTGCTATGTCTCTTAAAATTACGTCACAAATACGGGAAGTAATTGTTTGGTTGTTAATTTTTAACTGTAAAATTAGGCAGCAGTCAAAATAAAACATAATTTCCTGAAATGTACAATATCTACTTTTTCATTTAGTGCCTTGTGCTTGAAACACCTTCGACAAATTTAATTACACAAGAGTTTTAATTATGTCATTATTTTTTTAATTTGTTGGTACGACTCAAGAACACTTAGAAACATACTCAAGGGGCAAATTTACCTCTAATCAGTGGTTATATGCATTGTTGCATTACAGGTTACGAATTTTGAGTATCGTGAATCAATTAAGCTTCAGTACGGTCTTTAATTTGAATTATTATGATCTCCGAGCATTACAAAAGTAGTCTATCTTTTAATCGCCCATGTTGGCAACAATTTACATCAAAACATGTGTTAAGGAGGAATCTACAGAAAGTATAGTTCTCTTCTCGTGTAATTTCCATGATAAAACTGAGTTTCATTTGAACGCGTATTGAAGCCCCTGTCAAGAATATTGTTCTTAAATATTTGTTCAAATAACGAGCACGTTACTACATCCTCCATTAAAAATATTCCTTATCTGTATCACATCACGGTGGTCATTTTAAAAGTTTTATCATCATTGTCAGCGTTCTGTATTATTTTTGGTGTCAGTTAATGGTCTTTGATAAGATCTTATATTTGCAAAATTTGAATTTTAAGTGAAACATAATAAAAGAGATTATCGCCGAATATTTTTATGATATGTTTAGGTGATAAATGACATGTATGATATATGAATGTCGGCATGTCATATGTCAGAGTATACCGCTGTAAGGTGCATAATTCTGAGACAACAAAAGAAGGACAAGAGCGTATCCCCATTGTATCTTCTTTGTTTTATTGGAACATTGCTTCATTTCCAAGTCAGTTCATATTCTGAGCAAACAGGTATGATGGTTTATAATTAAAGCCATATTTAAACCGTTTACAGCACACGGGTGTGTAATCATTTGTTTCAGACAGCTAAAAGGAGCAAACTAAACATGTCTGCAAATATTGCTTCCAAGAATGGTCAGATTTCTTTACAAAAGCCATCGTTTTACTCTGTTCGTACTTTACTTTTGCCATTATAAAGCCATTCTTTATTAGCTGTATTATGACCATATAGGATGGTTTTGTTAATAAAAATATAAAATAAATAGGTACACAAAAATTTCAGAAAGAACTACATTTAACAACTGTATTAAAATCAAGTCTTTTTATCCATAGGTTTGCTTGTGGGACAAGAAACTAATTAGCTTATTTTTGGAAACGAAAATGTCACCACCACAAGCCACCAACAATTTACGGCTGTTTTAAAATGGACAATATCGTGACTATACATTATACCAGATAGAAATTTATATTATTTTAAACACATCCCTAGCTCATCTGCTTTAAAGGAAACCTAACCACACTGTTCAAGAACACTTTCATCTATATGACTTAATTTCTTGCCCTTTTTCCTCTCCAAATAAACTTGATTTATATACAGAAAAAAAAAGATTAAGAACCAAAATCATTGCATCTTAATCAAAACTATGCTATTCCTTTTGCATCTTAGTAAAATCCTGCAACATTTATTGGGGTTTTCTAGAAAATAAGATAAATTTAAAATATAAGGAAAACAAAAATAATAAGAGTCAGTCAAACTTTATGGAGATGCACTAACACTAATTTGAGTATAAACCTGTCAAAGAGGGCATTGTGTTTTTCATACTGTTTGTTCAATAGATCCACGCGTCCTCCTACTGTAGGCAAATATATGCACTTTCTTGTACATGTACATCATTTGCATCAATTAGTTCTCCCTTGGAGTAAGCACCCTTAATGTCGGTCGTATTTTATTGTTATCATGCACCTATCAGTATCCTACGAATACAGTACAAAGAGTGCAGTCAATCAATTCTAATATAAAATGAGTATTGCCCCTACCACCACCACCACCACAAGCCACCATCTATATGGGTTTCACCAGATTATTCTTGTACAAGGGTTTCATTTCACCAACACTGTAAAACTTAGTAACATAGCATAAATGTTACAATGAAAGAAATGTTTCTTTCAAATATAAAGATTACTTGCTTACTACTCAACTTGAAAAAGTCCACTATACCAACAAAATAGGAACATGTCAAGAAAATGGTGAGGACATATTATAAGCATAACTGGAAAACTAAAATAACATATATATTAATGGCGTCATCATCTCTCTGAATTCAAAAATGATACTAAACTCGACTATTTTGTATTTGTTGTTTCTGTAAAATCTGGTCAATAAAAAAGGTCTTTTACAGTCAACACCGGGGAGTCATTGCTAATTGATACTGGAGGATAGCAGAGGCTAATCCCCGTGTAGTGTCTCAGCATAGACACTTACACAACCCACCCAACTTCGCGCTCTCTCTTGTGTATGTACGTATGTATGTATCTATGTATGTCTTTATGTATGTATGTATGTATGTATGTATGTATGTATGTATGTATGTATGTATGTATGGTTGCGGGATTATGTTTCAAGTTGTGTCATACAATGAAAAACCCCAATTTTAGCCATTAAAAAATATTTGTGACCATTGCAATAGAACACCTTCGTACCTGCAATCCCAACCGTGTGATCCCGATACGGTACGTTTACACGGTAAATACACCAAAACATTTGATATCGTTTATGATAAAATACCAGGGTGTCCATTCGTCAATGCAATGACACGCTTAATACACCACAGATCAAGTGCCACATATTACATTAGAGGAACATATAAATCTTATATTATATCTGATGAGATCTTTCTATCACTGCCTTGAATTTATTCTTATTTCATAATTTTCATGTCACCCCATCCAAATCCTTTGTTGAAACCGATAGAATGAAGAATTACCCATCTCCATTTTGCGACACTTCTAGATTATAAGTACCTGAGTTAGATCTCGAGATGTACAAAACACGTTTTGAGCCACTAATGAAATTCTCTGTGCTCTAAATTGGAAGGATCATATTTAATTTTAATACCTTTTTCACACATAGATTGACCTCGAGATCTTGAAAACTGAGCACCCATGCTCCTAGTCTATTGCGTTCCTTTGATATCGCTTTAAACAATGTCTGTAACGCAACATGGAATCTACTCTTGCTGATAATGACAATACATTTTAAAAAAATTACATGTGCAGTTTAAATGGGTCAATGCTATCATACGATCATGTTTTTTT
>JAECUM010056708.1:0-12601 GCA_016617855.1 Megalonaias nervosa | reverse complement strand
ATATATATATATATATATACACCAGGCATTAGTTTGATTACCTCATTAAAAGCCTTTTCATATTTTTTATTTCCTGTTTGAATGGATTCAGACAATCACTCTTTACACTAATTTCTATGTTAATTCAACTTTGAATGCTCTGTGTTTTCATCTGCTTTCGTTTTAATTTTTCTCGTTCACTATACATTCGATACAGTTTAGCTTACTAATAACAGATGTCATGATCTCATCGTGTTTTAAAACTTTGCTGTATATTAACATTTCCTTGAAATTTTTGCAACTAATGCAAGGGAAGTTGCGCCTTACCTGTTACAAGCAACAGTGATGATAAATTATGTTTCTATTCATGCCACTGTTAAACCAGCAGCTGTTAAATTCACTCCTTCTGAAACTGTTGCAATTCTACTCGCATCCCCCACCCCCACCCCAACCCCCTATTTTGTATTTATTTCTAACACATCAGCAGTTTGTAACAAATAATTTTAATTGGCAACCTGAAAATTAATAGCATTTCCTGTCGGCAGTATATAATACAGAGGCAGTGAAGTTTTCTTCTTCAGTTACATTTCAGTGTAAATAGTAGACTGGTTTTAGATTCTGGATTTGCAGCAGACTTATTTAGGCATCTTGGTGGTTCAGCAGTAATTTCAAATGTATCACTTTTCTTCGGTTTGGTGGTCAACATTGAAATGTAATTATCCTCCTCAGATCGGCCAGTATTTGTGCTGGTGCTCACACTATTTGATTACTTTTTAAATTGTTTGGTAGAATCCCGTGTGTTCTCAAGAGTGCATTTGTTCACTGTAATAATAAGCTTAATCGTAAACTTCAACATCTTATTCAAAGACGTGTTGTGGCGATTGCTCGAGCCGAGTGCTATTTATGTTGTGTGTCTCACTTGTCTTTAATGATGTGAAATTCAACGACGTTTATGGAATTGAATTTGGTTGTTCTTTGGTACATCACCTAATTTAATAGCATCTTATTAATGTGTTTTATTAGGTACAATAGGTCGGGAAAATGTAACCAACTGTGCTTTTTATATAGATCAACAAAAGACTTTATTAGAAAAAAAATTCATTATTAACAATTTCCGTTTCTATTTTCTTTCACATAACTTTTGTTTTACAATGTTTATCAAATGATATCTACTTAGTCGTCATACCAAGCTTACACTTAAACCTTTCATCACCTATGACTTCTCGTATATAATCCTAATCCATCAAATAATCATGATCACTTTTACACTTGTGTGGATCCTACTTACACCATTTGTACTTTGTTCCACGTTTTTCTATCTCTTTCATGATCTTGTTTCTTTTGCAGATGTTGCATTTTGCAGCTTACATTTTATTGTCAGTCTACATTACAGCACCCGAAGTAAAAGAATCTGGTTATTTGCTGAAAGAGTAGCAAGAAAAAGTTGATGACAATTAGGCATTTTCTTTCAAATGAAACATTGTTACACTTTCAATAGCTTTGCCTTCGTTACAAAGTAGTTCCAGCAGCCTAATGAAAGTGTCTGCATATTATCAACCATCTTTCTACAAGTAGCTACGTTCTAAACTCTCCCGTATATCTGATTTGGCTATCTATAAAATCAGCTACCAACGTGAAAACTATTTACTTACTATTTAACATAAAGAACATGGCATATATATATATATATATATATATATATATATATATATATATATATATATATATATATATATATATATATATATTGCGTCAACCAAAAGTAGTCCATATTCATTCATGGCAGAGGGATATTTGAACTGTTCTAGGACCAACTACGCTTACTTGTAAAACTGTTTTAAAGCGAGATAAATATATTGAGAAATGGTAGTTCTAGAGAAAAGGCCTCTAAACTACCCATCCCTTTTACTTTTCTGAAGTAAAACCTTCACAAAATCCATAATGCTACAATTTAATGTGACAAGCCTGTAATAGAAGGTAGCTTTTATACAATGTTCATACTGCAGCTCTATTTGGATAATGAAGTCTAGAAATCAGAGCTAAATGCGTAACAATTTTGAAGCGGGGCCACGACACAATCAGATACACGGTTTTGTCGCAGTATTGGTCTCTAGTTTAATATATCATTAAATTGTTGTAATATCCAGAATAGCTGATAGCTTGTTCTTGTATAAACCTCATTATTTATCATGTTGTTTAGTTTTGCAATCATTATTGTTCTCATTTCAGCTGATCGTATTACTATCCATACATCAATACTCAATGCAGTTCCAAGCTAACTTTCCCAAATTAGATAATGTCTCAGTGTCTCTCTTAAGCACATATTGTAACACCGAGCTGTATTAATGTGCGTTGCATATAGAATTTATTTCTTCCTATAGATCCAAGTATACCAGTAATTAATCCGCCTTCAGGCTGTTCAGCAGGTTACACGTCCATGGTGAACTCACAGAACTGTTACAAGGTTTACAGCAATGCACGTAAGTTTGGTTCCAAGTGTGTGTGTGTGTGTGTGTGTGTGTGTGTGTGTGTGTGTGTGTGTGTGTGTGTGTGTGTGTGTACAAGCAGTTTAATCATTCACGAATAGTAACAGATGATACATTTTACTCCAACCGTTAATACATTTTAAGATCATCTACTTATACTTTCTCCGGTAATTATGACGTACTGATGTGTTTGCTATTCACTTTTATATCATAATGAAGACTCTACATTAATGGGTAGACCGCCCTGGTGGCCTAGTGGTTAGAGCGTTCGCCTCGGATGCAGGAGGTCACGGGTTCAAACTCCGGCCGATTCATTCCAATGACTTATAAAAATGGTACATACAGCTGCCTCGCTGGGCGCTCAGAATTAAGAGGTTGGTGTTCAGACTGGTCAGCCTGGTGTCAGGATAATGTGACTGGGTGGGACATCATGCAATATGTCTGCGGCACGATGCCATAGTGCTAGATATCAGTATAAATTCCACACTGCAGACATCATAGTGATATGACTGAAAAATTTTTGGAGTTAAGTTAAAATACCAACACACACACACACACACACACACACACACACACACACACACACACATCACTGGGTAGAACAGATTGGATTGATCCAATAGTATATTCATTCATCGAAAAGGAATGTAATTGTAAAATAATGTAACTCATTTGCAACTTTTCTTGGCCCAAAATGTAATACAAAAATATTATCAGACAGAAAACGTCATTTAGCATCACTTTGGGATAGTGAGATTGTATTTATCAGCAAAGTGAGATGGTATTTATCAATTTTGGCATGTAATCCAAACATTTTAGATGTGATGTCATGTTGTCCATAAGAAAATGTTACATGAAGGTGCTTGGAAGATAAATTCGTTTAATCATCTATTATGTGATAGTGTTAAATTCATGTTTCTATGATTGTTAAATCCTGCCCATAATGGTCTAGTCCATTAAGATTGTTTCCGTTCTACAGCATCAATATTCCGTAATGGTAAATAGGTCAACAATGTCCATAATTATTTTGAGCATGTGGAGCTGACACATCGCTATTTTCTATTTACTGCTGTTTCTTCATATTGGTACTGTTGTTGAGAAACAAATCTGATCTTTTGTCATAAAATGTTAATTTTCTCAAAAACAATTTTCAAATTATGTGCTCATAAACATGAACTTTTAAAAACAAGCACCCATGCAACCATTACGTACCAACATCTAGCCTATGTTAAATTTTATCTAAAGCAAATTAATGTTGACTTTTATCTACCATCTTTACTCGCTTATAAGTAGATTTCAACTGCAGCCTGCACAGTCCCAGATCTGCCGAAGCATAATGCGCCGGCAGATCTGGGTCTAAGCAGTTAGGAGTAATTAGGAACAAACAACATAGACCGTTATCTGCCAGAGAGTATATATGGCAATAATATCTTTCCCCCATGCTTCTGAGGCAGTATGTCTTCATCTGTGTGCAATATAATATTGTTAACTCAGTTATCCCGGATTGCTAAAACCTTTTTGAAAACATGATAAGAAACTTTGTATGAAACCGTATTCACATGAAGTAAAGATCTTTCGAACTAATTTATTAGGTTCCTTGGGCGTTCAAACTACCGAGATTTTACTGCATATCTGTCTATAAAAGAAAAAGACGTATTCAAATAAATGCATTCTCAAAATATTTAGTTTTCCCAGGTAAAAGTTATTTCTAGGTTCATCATATACTGGTGATTGCATTTATTTATTTGAGGATGAGAATGCTTCTGTCATCAGTATGGACTATCTTTGCTACAAACATGCTGTCATGATATAAAATTTTCATTGTACACGAAAATTCAAGAAAATTAGATCGCTCCTTCTTTTTCAGAGAAAACATGGCAGGATGCACAAGTGGTATGTAAAACTGATGGTGGAAACCTGGCATCCATCTTGAATGTCAACGAAGCATCCTTCGTACAAGTGTTGGCATACAACTTGGCTCCGTACTGGATAGGTCTTTCTGATGCTAGTGTATGTATACATTTAGTAATTCAATCCCACGTATTCCTGGAATTTTCCACTCAGTGTTAGTTTTTAACAGAGAAGGCATGTACAGATTGGTTTGGCTCGGTTTGGTTTTGGCGTTTTACGCCACAACAACACATTAAAGGTTATATCGTGCCGAGTCAAGTGTTTTGCAGACTTAAACACGACAGCTGCCGATCTGAGCTGTGCTGATCATGGGAAATGAATCCGCAACCTTCACGTCACAAGTCTCTTCCTTGGTCACAACAAAATCAGTTACACTGATGTAATCAGAGTTGTGTCTGATTCTGTCAATATATAGGTCATGCTAGGCTATTCCTGATAGCTTTCCTAACAGTATATAGCTTTATTATAGTATTCGCCTAACCTCCTGACAACTTGTACACTCCTACCAAATTTAAAAACTAAAGGCATCAAGGATATAAAAAAACTTAGCAATTTCATTCATCAGTTTACAATTTCAATCTGATTTTCGCCTGGGTGGGTGGGGTAGGGGGCTCTAGCGCCGTAAACAATGGAAGACAGACAACAAACAGAAAGCATTTATCTGATTTAATGCAATTGCCATTCTTTCTTTTCTAGACATCAGGGGTTTCAACCGGTGTGTACTCATGGTCGGATGGGTGGCCAATCTTGTACGCCAGCTGGGGCAGGAATCAGCCTGATCATAATGCAAACGAGGGGTGTGTGATCGTCGACAATGCTGGAAAATGGAATGACACAAACTGTAACAGTGTCTATAATTACGTCTGCAAAGTAAGCTCAGGTACGCAAAAGACATAATACTGAACATGCATGCACATTTAGGCTTAAATATTCTGCTGGATTGTACAGCATCTGATTCATCCTGTCTTTCAGCCAAGGGTTCGATCAAAACTTTGTTTTAAAAAAATAGATTTAATAACAGTTAATTATCAGTGTTATTTCATTTCCATCCTCCGATAGTGCAGTTTCTACTGAAATAATATAAATAATATGTCTCCTTCTACCCAATGTTTTGCACGTATGTCAACTGACTGTTACACGACAATATGTTCTAAAATATTTCGAGTTCCATAAGAATTTACAAAATCATTTGACCAAAATAATCTAATTTAATATTTTCAACAACGCCTGGACTATGCATGTAGTCTTCCCATAATGCCTGGACTATGCATGTAGTCTTCCCATAATGCCCGGATTATGCATGTAATCTTTTCAATATGCTTGGACTTTGCATGTAGTCTTGCTATCATGCTTGGATTATGAATGTAGTCTTCCCATTGTGTTTGGACTAGGCATGTAGTCTTCTCATTATGCTTGGACTATGCATGTAGTCTTTCCATTGTGTTTGGACTATGCAAGAAGTCTTCCCATTGTGTTTGGACTATGCATGTAGTCTTGCCATTGTGCTTGGACTACGCATGCAGTATTCCCGTTATGCTTACAATTCATCTTATCTTGATAGATATTCTGTAAAAGAAAAATTCCTTATCTTTCAAATCATTGTAATGGACTCAACATGTGATCAAAGTTTGAAAAGAAACGTCACGCGTCAGTATCGAGATAAAATCCAGTCAGGAAATCCTAATTATACAACCTTAACTGTAACATTTTTGCATCCATGTACTTGCTTATATTCTAGTTTCTCCGCCAATGGCCACCTCTCCTGTCCTCGGGCAGTGTGCAGACCCAACATGGATCATGAATGGAGGTTTCTGCTACTTCATGGACGTCAATGGAAAGATGTCCTGGCCCGAGGCCAACTACAGGTGTAACAGAATTGGCATGGGCCTGCTGAGCGTTCACAGTACAACGGAAAACACGTTTGTCATGTCTCTTATACAACAAGCTATGGTACAGGATCCAAACTATCAACCCAATATCTGGACCGGCCTGTCAAAAGGACCTTCAGGTAGATTTTATTTTTTCCGAAACGCTGTGATAAATATGTTCTTAGTGCTCTACGCCATATTCCTTCTATCAATACTGTACTACTTTCCTCTCCGCAGAGGAGGCCCCTCAAAAATGTGCAAAGAAGGAATCTGTAAGGTGGTGTTAAGCTGCTTGGAACGTATGAATGTTGATAAACATTTCGTTGTCAATGCTGGATAACATTGAACCATACTATTATCATGGAGCAGGTCATGCTTGCAAGAAGCTTTATTTATACTTTTATACTTTTATTCATATCCACGGGAGGTTGCCACGGCTATCAGATGAACGCTGAACAATTACTTCCAAAACTAAGGCAAGTGTGTGTGCGTGTGTGTGTATTATATATATATATATATATATATATATATATATATATATATATATATATATATATATATATATTTTTTTATAGTCTGAGGTTTGAACTTTCTTCTGATGTAGTGGATTATGTTCCTTGTAATAGCACAATTGCAGTTTTTACAATTTTTAATTAACACTGAAGGGATTTATTCATGTTAGATAGCTAACAAAAACACTTCTTGCCAACAGGTGCTTTCGTATATAGTGATAGAACTCCAGTTGACTACTTGAATTGGGAACAGGGAGCACCATCTGGTGTAGGCCAGAAAAACCAGTTGGAGGAGTGTGTGGAAGTCAACAGATTTAGTGGCCAATGGAACGATGTAGACTGCTTTGTCCGCCTGGGTTATATGTGTAAAGCTCCCGTTGGTACGTCCTTTGTTTGAATTTTTCATAACGGATATTTTACATTTATGTCTGCAAGAAGTTTGCTATGCCATGAATGAGTTAATGTATAATGTAATAGTTCCAAGTCGCGATCAATGAAATGGCTGTCATTCTTTACGAGAAAAAAAAAAAACAAAAAAAAAAACTGTCCTTCATGCTAACTGCACAACTAATAAACTGACATAGTACTGGGAAACGGGCAACATGAGTAGTGTAGTGGGATACTATAGCACTCATCATGCCAAAGAAGGAAAATCAGCCTGGGACACTATGACCCCACGATTTTTAGGCCCAAAACCACAGCCTGGGACACTATAGCCCCAATGGAAATTTTGTATAGCGACTAGCACACGCTGAGACTGTATAGCGCCAAGAGGAATGGAACAGGTAGGGTGACGTCACGGTACTGGACATTGGCAACAATGTAGCAAGGTAGGACCGTGACGTCATGCCACCTGTGTCATTTCTATACAAAGTGTGTAGAGACTGAGACAGACATATATAGCATCTATGTTGGGGTTTGGACCGAGACAAGGAAATCCCAGTCAAGGGGTTACATTATTTGTCTCCCCACGAGGCTTGACGAGTGGGGAGACATAATGTAACCCCGCGACTGGGATTTCCTTGTCTCGGTCCAAACCCCAAAGTAGATTATTTTTCTCACCCAAAATTATCCTTTAAAAGTAAGAAAGAACTCCTCCCTTGTGCAAATATAGTTCACGCGCCAATGTTTACGTGCAGTGCATTAACACAAATATGTTAATGAGGACTGTGGCGTGACGTGTCATCCGAAGTACACAGTTTTTATGCGTGAGTCAAAACAAAATAACAACATTAAACGTTGCATAGTTTTTAGGTATTATCACATTTAATATATGGATGTTATCTGAAATTAACAATAAATACTTAATATTTTTTACAAGAAAATGTTTCATTTTCATTAGTACTAATTTAGAAAATTATATTGTACATAATGAAACTGTACTCACCCCACGGCTCTGTTGTAGTGTAAATACATGTAGCATGAGTGTCCGTGCTTGGGTTATTCACGGGTAATTAGAGATCCGTGTCACTATCATATATATAACTCTCCATTTCTTTAGAGGAGGTGAAACTGTGACATACTTGTGTTGTAATTAATATTGATTGTAAAAGTACCTCCGTGTATAAAAGACCCTCCAAATACAGACCCCAGCGGATAACCATGTGCTAAACTTTAAAGTTCACTGATTCTTTGAAAATTTATTTTTCTGTCTTGGAAATATGGCAAGTGTTACAGTGAAATTTGCTTATCGATTAATGTGTTGACGGATAAAGGATTCCTTCTGGCTGGTAAGTGCATTATTTGTCATTAAATATTTTAGGTATATTTTTGATTCAACTGGGGCGCAATGGAGATGCTTAACAAAAATAGAATAAAGCATGTTTGACATAACACATTTCTGGCTGTTACTAAGTTTTCTGTAGTTGTTAAGAGCGTTGGAAGACTATGAAGCGTATAGGTCTATAGGCTATGCGCATAGATCAGTGTTTTCTGTCATAGTTCATTTCACATAGCATTGAGAATTTTATCCTATCTGTAGCACAGTCAATTTTCAGGTCAGCGTCATTAAATGTAGCTAACAGTATATAATTTGTTTCACACGAAGTATTTAAAACTAGTTAGGTAGCTTTAGCTACATTTAATGACGCTGACCTGAAAATGTAGAGTCAGGCTTGCAGATAGGATAAAACTGACTATGCTGTGTGGAACGAACTATCGTAATACCAAAAAGCTCAACATCGTGTGCGTGCATGTGTCTGTCTCTCTCTCGAAATGTTTTGTATGGTGTTTTCTCAAAAATGGAGAGTCCTTAAGTTACTATGTTGTTTTGTTATATATTTGTTTGTTTGTTTGTTTGTTGTTGCTGTTGTTTAATTTTAGAACAACTACGTCAGGCATAGCAGAAGACAACAAAGGTTTATTTTTTAAAAGTAGTCCCTAGCGCGTGGACACCTTGACCGAGACGACCGGACTGAGATAACCAGACGGAGATAAGAAAAGTAAGGTTAGCAAAACAGCTAGATTCTTCTGTCGCATGGGTGAGAAATGCTAATACAAACCCGAGATTTATATATAAAGCATTACCAAGACCTGAAATTATGTTGACGGTGTTCATAAATTTGCATAATTATAATGATGCTATAAATAATTATAATCAAGGAAAAGACTAACGCCAAAATGGATGTGACTAAAAGTAACGCTTAAATTACGAAATTGTCCCAGAATTTAACGGAGACTAAACATGTCCCTGAACATTAGGTTACATTGGTTTAGATTAAAAGTAGTACTAAAGTTGCGACATTCTCCCGGACTACAGTGGAGACTGAGAAAATCTGGAACATTAATATTCAAATGACTGTGACTAAAAGTAACGCTAAAATTACTAAATTTTTGTCCCAGAATTTAACGGAGACTGAACATATCCCAGAAGATTAAATTATATTTGTTTAGTCTAAAAGTAGTACTAAGATTACCAAAATGTCCCAAACTCTAGTGGAGACTGAGAAAAACTCTGGAAGATTGTATTCAGATTGCCGTGACTTAAAATATTGCACTAAATTTCCGAAAAATTTAGCGGACTTGAATGGAAACTGATAATTAGCCAGAAGTTTTGGTTGTCAGAAATGGCAAAGACAAAGTGTAGCACTAAATTCTGAAATTGCACCCGACTTTAGCGGAGACTGAAAATAATCCATAGATATATTTTAAAAATGTTACCAAAACTTAAAGTAGTACTGAAATTAATTAAACTCATACCGACTTTCGCGGAAACTGAAAAATTGTAAATAAAAAATTAAAATAAGCGATACTATAGCCACAAAGCCACAATGGGAATTAGCATTACGGGACCCTACTTTGTACTATAGCGTCAAGATTTATAGCGTCAAATGGCACACCCTGGGACACTATAGCGTCAATGGGAATTTTGTATGAGAACAATAGGAATGGAACAGGTAGGGTGACGTCACGGTACTGGACACTTGCAACAGAGAATAATGTTTTTGTGAGTTAAACATAAATTATACAACAACTAAAAAAATTTTTAGGCAAGAAAGAGTAAATCTTTTTGAGGCAATGGATTGACTCATTACACATAAATGATACAACAACTAAAACATTTTTAGGAAGAGAGAGTAGACATCTTTTCGAGACATATGAGTGGCCCTGAATGGGGTCTTTTAGTTTTCTTCTACTTTCCTCCCTTCTTCTTCTCCACCAGCACCTCATCTTCTACAGTACATTTTTCTTTTTCTTTTCTCATCCTTTCATCTATTTATAGCTACAGCCTGTGGAAAACCCAAGTCTATATTTATAGCCTCAAAATTTCAAGCTTCAGTGATGTCACTGAACTGGCTGACCTGAATACGCGATACTGTGTAAATTCCCATTGGAAAAACCCAAGTCTATACGTATGGCCTCAAAATTTCTAGCTTCAGTGACGTCATTGACCTGGCTGACCTGAATACGCGATACTGTGTAAATTCCCATTGGAAAAACCCAAGTCTATATTTATAGCCTCAGAATTTCTAGCTTCAGTGATGTCACTGAACTGGCTGACCTGAATACGCGATACTGTAGGTAGGTAGGTGGGTAGGTAGGTAGATGAATTGAATTTAATATGGATAAAGGAAGTTTTATAGGGACAAAGACCAATACACACAAAAGAAAAGGAGAAAGAAAAAACCAATATCTACTATCCACACCACCGAACGAAAATGCATAAAACACATACCTATATACTATCCACACCAACGAAATAGAACGCACAAAACACACAAATTTACTATCCTCACCAACGAACGAGAAAGCATAAAACACACCTATCTACTATCCACACAATCGGGATGAGAAGAAAAACACACACCCATATACTATCCACACCAACGAAGGAGAACGCATAAAACACACAAATTTACTATCCCCACCAACGAACGAGAAAGCATAAAACACACCTATCTACTATCCACACCAACGAAGGAAGAGATGAAAAACACACCTATCTACTATCCACACCAACGAAGGAGAACGCACAAAACACACAAATTTACTATCCTCACCAACGAACGAGAAAGCATAAAACATACACCTATTTACTATCCACACCAACGAACGAGAAAGTATAAAACACACACCTATTTACTATCCTCACCAACGAACGAGAAAGCATAAACATACACCTATTTACTATCCACACCAATGAACGAGAACGCATAAAACATACACCTATATACTCTCCACACCAACGAAGGAGAAAGCAAAAAACACACACCTATATACTATCCACACGAACGAACGCGAAAGCATAAAACACACACCTATTTACTATCCACACCAACAAGCGAGAATGCATACAGCACACACCTATATACTATCCACACCAACGAACGCGAGCGCATAAAACATACACCTATTTACTCTCCACACCAACGAATGAGAAGAAGAGTTAGAGGGTTACCAAAATCTTTTACACAACGTAAACTTAGTTCAAGAGGACACTTCTGAACGGTGTGTGATGTGTAAGTTAGTGACTAAACAATTTAGATTTGCCACTGGAGTACGACCATCTCTTTGGAGAAAGTATATTTATTGCCTCCGACAAAAAGAGGTATAAAAACGGACTACCACTCCCACAAGAACCACTGCCTTCAGGACAGGACAGGACAGTTATCGACATCCCCGAAAAACCATTCCGGGAAGACACTTATGTGACTGTGCCAAGGAGTGTAGAGACTCTCAGAACATTACACACTGTCCCTACAATTCCACCTCTTGATCACCACAAATGTTGTACTGAGACTTGTTTATATTCCACTATGATCGTTTTGATGTGTCTTATATTCATGTACTTAACCATTTGGCTTTTATGTATTTTTGTCTTTTGTGTTGTTCCCCATTAAAGATGACAATCAACGTGTCCTGAAAAAAAGTATAAAAACTCTTGTCTTCTCTGTCCTCGTGTCAAAAGTGACATTCTTTACACTACTATGGCTACCTCTACTGTCTCTGTTCCCTCTTCCTCCACTGTCAAAGTCATTGACGAACACGTAGATCGGACTAGTTGGGAGGCCTTGTATCTTCGCCATCCCTTTAACATGCTCATTGCCGTACCTAGCGGTTCAGGCAAAACCGAATTTGTCAAACGTTTGATCGAACTTAAACATCATTTGATCGATCGTCCCCCTCAACGCATCGTGTGGTGTTACAAAGGGTGGCAATCGGCGTACAGCCTTCTACGAGAAAGTCAAGGCGATTCCATCGTCTTTGTGGAAGGCATTCCTGTCGAAGACGACGGAATCGTGTCTGACCCTAGTCAAACTCATTTGGTTATTTTTGACGACATGTTAGGAGAAGACGAAGAAGAAATTAAACTCTGGCTTACGCGCAAAGGGCATCATCGTAATGC
>JAECUM010056705.1:0-15203 GCA_016617855.1 Megalonaias nervosa | reverse complement strand
CAACGTTTTTTTGCATACCAGGGCCCAGCAATGTGGAACGAATTGCCCACTGAACTTAGACACAAAGACACAGTGATCTCATTCAAGAGCGCTCTTAAAACTCACCTATTTCAACTGCAAGAGCAGACTTAAAGACCTAATAATGTTTCCTTACCTTAAATATTTACAGCGTGTTTTCTGTTTTCTAATTTCGTGGTGTTTGTTTTTATTTTTGTAATCATATCATTATATATGTTTTTTAAGTGTTGTCAAATGTTGTAAAGCGCTTAGAGCTTCTAAAGATTAGCTAAATACAAAGTCCTCATTAAATATATATATTTATATATATATATATATATATATATATATATATATATATATATATATATATATATATATATATATATATATATATAGTTACGTGACTAGGCTCGTACAAAGTAACAAAGAAAAGAGTGAAGCCATCAAGCTTTGTAAATTTTAACAAAATAATTTATTTCCCTAGCAAACAAGGTAAAAATGTGAAAAAGGACTTATGGTTTGTGAATCTAATCCTAGAATTTAAAAATATAAGCCCTATCACTAAAAAGTTCTAAATGAATCAAAGTTCAAATCCCGATGAAGTTCCAAGATGGAAGTCGATGACGTCTTCTATATCCTGTTCAGTGTTGATGTGTCAACAGTTCCTTGTTGAATTTTATGAATCAAGAATAATATTCAGGCTTTAGAATTCCGAATAATTTCCACTAAATGTCTTTGTCCAAGAATTTTTATGAGCACTGGTATTTTCCAGGGAATATAAATTATTAAATCCCAAAAATAGAAGAATTCTAAATCAAACTGACATCAACATTAAAAAACACCTTGAGCTCTAAAGGTGTAAAATAGGACTGACTGAAAACACGAAAAACATCTGTTTTAACCCTCAATTTTAGATCACATGGTGGAGTCACGTGGTCACTTAACTCGAACGCAGTAAAATAATGTCAATTTGCACGTAGGCTAGTATAGCCTTAGCTAAGAATCAATGATTCCCACACTGGAAATGAATTTTAAAAAAGTTTGTTTACAACTGAGCTGACGCAAACCAAGAATGACCTTGATTACGACCAATGATTTTCACTCTGTGTTTACTAATTTCTGAACCAAGGTGAGGAACTAGGTCAGCTAAAAATATAATGTAGCAATAGACTGCGTGTTTATCAGGTCTAAACAAAAATCCGAATCCCCCCCCCCAAAAAAGTCAAATCCAGTGAATAAAGTTATTACAATAATATGTAATGAAAATAAAAATAAAATAAAAAAGAATTTAAAACTAACACACAAGCAATTAAGTTACATATACGTAACAATATATATATATATATATATATATATATATATATATATATATATATATATATATATATATATATATATATATAAAGATGAAACTCAAACAATTAAAAGCAGACTTCAGGTATTACCTTTTCGTAATTAGTCTTCCATATGAAGCATGCAAATTGTATGTGACTGAACTTGCATGACCTGGTGCTATTCAATCGGTGTCACACGTATTATAATGTATACCTGTTACACTAAAAAACACATTTAAAAAACCTAAAACCTCTTGACTACATATAGTAATAAAATTGTTGAGGAAACGATTTTAACTGTCATCACTATCATTATCATATCGGAAAACGACGAAGAAATCAGGCACTGATGAGTGTTGATCGCAATCCAAGCTTAAGTTATAATCTGAATTTGGTTACAGCTTTTTTTGCCGAAATAGACTGCAAGCTTGCCAGCACACACACACACACACACACACACACACACACACACACACACACACACACACAAACACAAACACACACACACACACACACCATTCACGTTTGAATGCAGACATAAACAAAAATCAGAACCAAAGTCATTACAGGTAAACTCACAATAATTTTGAATCTGTTTTTTAATGCTGTCACGCTCTGAAGAGTGTGTGTGTGTGTGGGGGTTTGTCATGTTGCTATAGTTTCCTATTCCGATGTTCACTGTATGAATTCGCGGAAGAAGGAAATGTGTCAGCGAAAATAAAATTTCTCTTCATTTTCGTAATAAAGCAGCAATTAATTTACAAAATACACTATATAAATTTGTACAAAATTGCTGTCCGAAACTTATTTTGGGTAAAATTTCGGAATTTCTGATTATCTATGCAGTAATGTACAGAACTGAGAACCAAATCCATGTCAATCGAATGTGCTTGCCTTTAAAACAATATATAATAAAAATACAAACCTCGTTTTTTGAGTAGATATAAGGAACTATTTCACTGTAAAGTGGAAACATTTTGAATTGTCAATCGTATCTTCGCCACTCGTGACGATACTCGTGAAATATTTCAACATACCTACTAAAAAAAACGTAGATATCATCTGTTTAGCTCATTATGCAACTCTTTATCACGATAAGATTAAGTAGCGATAATCTGATCATCTGGAAATGCCTTTCATAGGATAAATCAAGCAAAAGAGAGGAAAAGATTCTATTTGAAGCACAACAAAAAACCTTGTAAAAAATTAGATGAAACACTAATCCAATAATAAACATTTTGTTTTAAATGTTTCCCATGTTGAAAATATAATGTATCTCCTTAAATTAGAACACCTACCAACTCATATCCCTTGCCGCAGAGTGGTTGGTTATGTTATGAGGTTTTCAGTATTGGTGGTGTAAAGTACGAGGTTCTGACGATTAGTGGTAATTTTGATAAAGCGGTTTCTATTGTTCTCACCATTTATTGAAAATGGAGATACTTCAACCGAAATTGACTTTCATCTAATTTCCACTTGAAGGTCCTATATTCCGTTAATTTAGTAACTAACAAACCAAGAAATAAACACAAGGTATGTGTCTAGTGATGTAGGATTTGTTCTTTTCCAAAATCGGAAAGTAAAGCAGCAATTTGTACATTGACGTTTTCAAGTCAAGGTGTTGTATTAGGAGGTTGCGTGTATTTCTCTTCCAATAAAATGTATGAGATTAGATGATATTTTGTATTACAAATCATAGTATGCCCATAAAGTAACACAGTTTAGTATGTACTAACGCAGTTAAATGCTCATGTCGCAAAGTTGCAAGAGGTGAAAATATCCAAACGTAAGTTTTCTTCTCTATTATACGGCATGATATTTTTTGCCATAAATATTTTCGTAGCGGTCGACATCGCGACCTTTTTATAGTATCATATCTTCTTTGAAACTGCCATGTATTTCTGTTTGTTTTATTTGTTGGTTTGTTTCTGTCGTGAAATTCCGAAACAAGTCTGAATTTAGGCAAATAGGATGTATTGTAAATAATATTCTATACGTTTGGATTCTTCAAGACTGATGCCTGTTAATGAAATTATTGAATACATACCATTAGGTAAATTGATGATAATGATCTAAGGACAATTACCTTAAGCCTTCGTTGATTAAAATGAAGGCTAGGTACAATTATCTGGAACAAAGATACGCAAACCAGAGGGGAAATTAATAAATTCATTAACGTGTCGTCGTTTCCACGATGATAAAAATTCACCAAAGGAGCTTTAAGTGCTTGAAGTGTCATGTCGTAGATCTCTAAAATTGTCTGTTATTTCATTGATTTGTCATGCGGTGTAGGCGGAATTGTAGCACATATTTTAAAGTAATCAACATCAAAGTAGGAACAGAAAGAATTATTTTATTAATCACGACTTCTTCCTCTTCGCATAGGTCAGTAATATATGTAAAATGAGGTATGACCACACTGTGTGATACCATCTGGTGACCATATCAGACTGTATTAAATGTAGCATTAACATCTGCGTTGGCATTATTTTCGTAAGTACAGTGACCGGGGGGGGGGAATCACTTTTTGGGGTCATTACCTACACTACCTGCCTTATGCTTGCTTACATAAATACTTGATAACCTACTAATTACACTACCGTTATGGTTATAAACAGAATGGGTCAAACTCTGGAACAAAATTTTGGAAGAATTTATTAACTGTTATAAAACTCTTTATGACATAAGATAACAAGATAAATGATACGTGTAATAAATATTGGTACAACAGTTCTAAACATAATAATAATAATAATGAGGACTTTGTATAGCGCCCAATCTTTAGAAGCTCTAAGTGCTTTACAACATTTAACAACACTTAAAAAACATATATAATGATATGTTATAATGATATAAACAACGATTTTTCGTCACTGCAAGATGAAAGAAACAAAACGAGAAAAACATAGAGAATTTTCAGTTCATATCAATTGATCCGGCATGAAGGGACATTATGTAGTGCAAACACATTATACACTATAATGTGCATGGGAGTTATAACGCTAATTGTTTTTAGTTACCAGTTGAATAAGGCCTCCCACTGTCCCTATATCAATACAAATGTTTCTTTCCTTTCAGATTTGATTGTAATATATTTTTACAAATTAGAGTGGTCTTTAAGAAACACATTCAACCCCTCTAATCCACGCACAACCTTTTAAATTTTACTTACATAGATGTAATATTTAGCCAGAAGGGGCAGAAATACAAAGGTTGCTCATGTATTGCATCTGTCTTTTATCTCCCAATATTATAGTCTTTGCACTACCACAATATCTATGTTCACTTTATTCCAAATCTAGTGGGACACATAATTCCACTGCCTGTTTATCACATGGTATCTCCAAGACACAAACAGTAATGTTTCCGGTAAATTTGTTACCCCCCCCCCAAAAAAAAGACAATACATTTATCTGTATCAGACCATTGTATTCGTATA
The DNA here is from genome assembly GCA_016617855.1 of Megalonaias nervosa. Lineage (NCBI taxonomy): Eukaryota > Metazoa > Mollusca > Bivalvia > Unionida > Unionidae > Megalonaias > Megalonaias nervosa. Next base: position 10,430 of record JAECUM010056705.1, on the reverse strand, counting down.
CAAAAATGATTTCATTGGTAAAATTCTCTGAGTATCATGAAACTAAAACCATTGTAATTTTGAAATTCTTACCATTTTAAAAACTTTAGTATATATGTTAGGCCACATCCATATTGAAATTGAAAGTTTCATTACATTTCCTTTCATTGGTTTGTTTAACATCCGATTTCAAGAGTGGTTTGTAAAGATCTTTAAACCCTTTTTTTGATTATGAAAGACAATTTCCAAATCGAAAGGGATAAATGTGCTAACCGGCATCATTATATCCAACTGCAACTTTTTACATAAGAACCTGAAACATTGAATTATACCTTGAAAAATAAAGAAATTCGTGTTGAGACCATATTTAGCTTTAAAAGTATCAAAATCAATAATAATTCCTTGCTCTGTAAGCATATGAAAAATATAAATTACATTATGGTCAAACTATTTGTTATAGAAAACCGGTACCTTGTTCACCGTATAAGTGATTTCATTCATAAATTTGCGCTCATAAGATCTTCTCTTGTCTGGGATATATTTTTCTCTATTAACATTTTCCAAACCAATAAAACATCGCGTCAAATTGCAGCTTTTGTCTTTTTGGTTAATGTCATTACATTTTCATCTTCTAATAACATCAGGTATTTAACTTCACATATTTCATAGTAATGCAAACTGACAAATTTTCTATTAAATTTTGGGCTTCCATATAACGTTGAAAATTAATTCATTTAATTCCAGGATTAAATTTTGCGGAGGGTTTGGTAACGAGATGAATAAATGATGAAGCTTTTGAAAATAATTTAAGTTTTCGGAACTGTTATTTTACCAAATGGTGTTAAGGATCGTTTTTCCCAATGTTAAACAAATTTTAATCATCTCTAATTTATTTATAAAAGTCATCTTTACCATTTGTAATTAAAGAAAGTTAGAACATTATGACTAAATTTCTAAGACATTGAATCAAAATCTTTTCCCAAATCGATTAATAATAGTATACTGGTAATTTGTAACTCTTCTGTAATGTACACAATATCATATACGATCCTTGTATTTTCGCCATTCTATCTTCATTTTACAAAACCAATTTGATCATGTATTATTCTCTTGATGCCAATTTGTATACAGCACTAAGTAGAGAAATTGGGTACCGGTTCCTCAGGTACTGTTTTAGTTTATCCTCCTTGGGTATGCAAGTTATTATGCCTTGTGTCAAGACCGTTGAGAATGATTCAGTTTCATATGCTTCATTAATTAATCCGACTACAAATTCCCCAATGTCAATCCAAAAGACTTATTACAAAAAGTCAGTTGTGAAAACATCTGATTCTAGGCTTTTGATATTTTTCGTACTTTTCAAACAATTAGGTACTTCTCTTTGGGCAACGTTGCCTTCCAACCTTAAAGATTGCTCTTGGTAAGCCTAGGGCATGTATAACTTTTAAGAAGGACCTCTAAGTCTACATCTTCTATAAATTCTACCTCTTTTTCCTCATTATATAGATTCTTACAATGCCCTTTAGCATCCCTTAGAATATCAAATTGACTAGTAATAATTTCATTTCATCCTTAACTAATTTTGTAATTGTTTTATTCACATTGTGCCTAATTTCTAGATGATAAAAGTATTTTGTTGGTTTCTCGCCCTCTTCTACCCACTTTACTCCGGATCTAATAATATTTCCTCGAAGTTTGTCTTTTATCAAACTTTCAAGCTCTTGTTACTTGTACTCCAATTATTCTAAATTATAAATGCCTATTGAACCATTCTCTAAGGACTGTATTTGTTGTATAAGTTCTTTTTTTTTCAATATACATTTCTTTTTATATGAAGCAAGCCGTATTAAAACTAAACAGAAAATGGATGAATAGTATCACCTCATGGAAACCACCATCGGAGGCTCAGAATTATCTTTCGTGACAGGTTGTTGTCCTTTACCTCATGTTGATGATGTAATTAGTAAAATCTAAACCACCAGGAATCTTCATCGACGTTACCATGCTGTTGAGAATGTCTTTTCGAACCGGTGATCAGAGTGTATACCGATGGTATTGTTGATGGGAAAATAATGGGTAATGATATTTGTATTAAGGATATACCAAGATTCCGTTACGGTTTCTAGAGCACAAATAAAAACGCAAATGTTTGTCGCCATCGTTTCGTATTTGGAGCTCACAGAGGAACCATCCCCGCTGGATACCTTGTTGATCATGTAACTGGAGACAAACTCGACAACCGTCTAGCTGATTTAGAGACTGTCACACAACATGAACATATGATACGAGGGTTGGTTGGGAAATATTCAAGAAAACCTCGCCCGATAATCGCGATCAATATGGAAACAGATGAACAAGTGCAAGCGTTTGATGAGCTCGGAATATACAGAATAATAGTTAATTTATATGCGATGGAGAAAGAAAATCATTGTTTCAAACACTAAACAGGCTCGGTTCACATTCTAATATAAAGTTTAATCAGAATATTTTCGCTCGTATGCTTTTTGATACCTCGCAACATTCATCGGACTCATTTAGGTGATTAAGTCATCAATCGTCTTCAATTCGTTGTCTAACTCATTAAAAACAAAATCTGTACCGCATAAATACAATCTAATTTTATTTAAGATTTTTGAGTACGTAACGAATGCAAATTTGTATTTTTTCTTATGCGTTGCAATTTTGGCTCGAGCTTTCTTTAATGCGGAATGTAATACTACACCGGCGCCAAACAGAACCAGCACAAAAGGATTTGCAGTGGCTCCATTGGTGACGATACTAACGCCGGTTGACGTAACCGATGCTCAAGTCAATACGGAGAGTATCGTTCTGTAGTAATGGTAAGTGTGTTTAAACAAATAGACTTTTAATGGTAATGTAGGTAGAGTTAGATGAACTCATATTTGATTTCATGGTCAAGCTTTTTACTAACGTATTTAAAATCAATAATCGGTTTCATCTAATACTTCTGCGTTGATTAAACTCTGAAACAGTACCTCTAGTTCCAAAAGGTGCTCGGTTAAAAATATAATGTATTTGTTAACATCTGAAATAAAGGCCTCCGTGACATTTGGTCTGCTGGGACATAAAATCCAAGGCTAGGTATGATCTCAGTAAGCAGACTGATCTTAATGAGATCTTCAGGTGTGTCTGATTTATTTGCAAATTAACGTAATCGAATACTCAATCTCGATCCACCCCAGAGCACGATGTACTGAGTTGAAGTTGCCCATTTGATCGTCATTCATAGCCGAGTTAAAGAGTAAAACGCCGCAAATGATGTGAAATATTCCGGGGATGCGTTGGTGATGAATCCTAATCGGTTTGACACGTTGAACGTCAGCAATGGTATAACGCCAACATTTTTTTTTTTACTAGAGGTGCATCCACGTACAGTGTGTTCGGAGCATCAAACCCATTAGTTGGCATCGACTACATACAAATTTTACTATAATTCATGCTGAGATCACTTGTCATCGAACCGCCTCCCCTTGCCCCTTGTAACTCGGCATGTAATCTTCCTGAAGTACCGATCTGGTGTTTAATCCGGTGATCAAATGTCCATTCAGGTTACCTATCATCGTGTTGAAAGACTTTTTAGCGCGTAATCGTTAACTTGCTTGTAACGTGGGACTTGATCGTCCAGCAACGTCAGCGTGGTATCGACTCCGACTATGAAATGCCCGTCCATGTTGAGATTACCCTCCATGTCATCTCCGGATTTATTTAACACTTAATCTTTGACCTGCTTACAATTCACCGTCTGATAATCCTCAACAGGTTAATTTCCTTGGTAGAGTTCTTGTATCTTTCTGTTTATCATGTGCAGAGTTCAGTAGCGATAATGTTGTCATTTTCAACTTTAAATGTTTTTCCCGCTTCGAGTATATTTATTCGAAATCCTTCTGAGCGTTTACCATGATAGGATCATACTCGGGACCGTTTTTCTATATTATTTTTCGATGTACGGAAATACTGCGGTGAACAGTACCCAATCCGAACACGAAAACTCTGTCCTGATCAAGATGTGAAGTTTACGTTTCCGGTGACTGTATCAACAGGGCTAATGTACTTAAGACCTCAGTGTTTTATCAAGCTGGGTATGACTTACGGCATGAGACTCATCTTTTTATCCGTGAACGGTGTTGTGGGTAAACCGTTCAGGATATCCCCCGCTTGTTAAATTTCCTGTCATCATTCCTCCGGTTCCACGTAACCTAGTATTAGCATACGCTTTTGCTTGAGCCACATCGGGACAGTGTTATCAACCGCATCACACCACTATCACCAGGACGTAAAATGATTTTTTTTTCCTTCAAACATGTTAAATTTATCTGTCATCGTTCCACCGGATAGTGATAATTTTTTTATTAACTTGACCGAGCGTGACCGCACACGTTTCATCGACGATGTCAGACGTGGACACTTTAATGATTCTTTGTCCGCTGTTGTTAAGTTTTCCTATCAAGGTATCCCCGGTTTTAGCGACCTTATTACTGACATCCCCGCTGGATTCAATAACTCTCTTGACTCCGATGATAGTGCCAAATGCGTTTTATAAATAATAAAGCACCCCACCCCCGACGGTGTCGTTTAGTTCGTACATGTTTTTTTAAAATTTTAAATCGAGTATTAATATAACACGAACATGATCAACTTTGATTCAACGAACGTGACTGCTCCCCGGCATTCTTTTTTATTTCCTGATTGTCATTACATGATTATAGGGCCCACTGGTTGCGATAAGATTAATTTGCTGATGAACATGCTGACGAGAAAGGGATTAAAATACAACACCGTCACGATGTATACGTTCAACTGTGGTCAGGATAAATACAGAAAGTTATCGAATTTTAACGAAAGGCTTACATCTGAGGAGGACAAATCCTACTCAACGGCCGAGAGTGATCAGGATGTGATTACTTTAAGCGAACACGAAGAGATAATTCCGGTGTATCAGCTACAGGACAATCATGATCAGATGGTGGTGTTGATGATATCAAAACTGATCGTCCAAATTTGAATAAGATCAACGAGTATTTATCATTCTGGAGAAATAAACATTGTAACGCGATAAACTGACTCAGTCGCATTACGACGTTCCTAAATCCATCAGGCGTAGTTTGTACTCTTTTCCGAGCTGGACAATCGCAACATTGACTCGAAAGTGCGAGACCATTTTAGGCCTATCACCGCTGCTGAATTTAAACGGGCTTATAACAAAGCGACGCCTACCTAACACGATTTCTAGTGTTTCATCGAGACGCAGAAAATATATCGGAAATGTATCGACGTGGTTTTAATGAATTGTATACCCCTGAGACTCTCGAGTCGTCGGGTTTTAATCCAACGTGATAATATAATTTATCATGCCTTTTGTCAAAGTAAGTTCACCCTAAGATCGAACCGCACTGATAAAAAAATTTCTCGAGCAATTGCAGTCGATTAAGTTGAGTATACTGGCCACTCGTGCGGCGAACAGGAGTTTCAACGTGAGGTTGCTGTACAGTTATTTATCCCGGTGACAGAAGCGATTAAGAAACCAGGGATATTGCAACTGCATATGATTTGAAACAAGATGACTCGCTGGCGGCAATAGCGGCTGCACAACAAACCCAACATCGATTATTTAGAGACATCATCGACGCATTGCCGCCTCAATATGGTCATCTCGCGGACGTCTTTACTGATGCTGACTATGAACGAACTATCATAAGGGCCTTACTAGATGAGCTTTAGCCGACTACAAAACCAACGCGAGGACATATCAGCCGAGAAGGGCTACCGAGACTACTTAAATGTTGATATTGATGATATTAAAGATACAAGATGAACAGATATTAGTCAAAAAGAATAAAACGCTGATTGAATTAGATGAACTACAAAATATGAGAAAGTCATCAGATTATATAATTTACGAAGCCATAATAAAATCAAAAGAAAATGCGCGTGTTGAAAAGTATATCCCGATATTGAAAAAATACATCAAGAGAGGTACTAACACGATAAGCAAGAACCAACCAAGAAAGAAAAAGGCAGAAGCGCCAGAAACAGAGGCTCCATGGGAAAGCATGGTTAACATTGAGCCCACAGCCAAGGCTGGTAACCACTAGGCCCCTTTCATCTGAATCTCCCAAAACGAAAGACGGAAAAGGTATCAAGTATTATAAAACCTCATCCGAGTCAGTCGAACGATTAAAATTAAGATCAGTCAGTAAATGTGCCGGAAGCACCGGAGTGGAATCGATAATGAAATCATAAAGATACTGGATCATTTAGCTGCATTGGGAATGTGATCACGTGAGGATTATGAGGATTATCTGTGCTCCATCAGGATTTGTCCAACGTTATCAACGTATTGTTTACGTTTTTAACCACACATGGGTTATATGCCAGTTATGTCAGTCACCAATACCACCTTGTTGTTTGACTCAAAATCCGCTCAGAGCACCAGAGGTAATTTTATGGTGCGTTACGCGACCCCGATCCCGCTTGACTAAGAAACCGTATGCGAAATCGCGTTGATCAGCGCGGAGATCTGGAACTCTTCATAACGTGACCGCATGCAATAATGTTTTCTGATATAGCTCCGGTGATGAAACCGATGGTTCGAGCACTGGTAACACATTTTATACACTAACAATAACCCTTGGGGCGTATAATATGACCGATTTCGCCGACGAAATACGGTGGCTGATCGCCGCCAACAATCACAACGGGATCAATGTAAAAATGAAGCGAAACTACATCACATTAAAATCCAGATTCACACTTGCGTGATGTTACCGTGTGAACGTAAACGTCGACAACACGATCGGGTCGGTTCTTGGTTTTACGCTACATCAAATGGTTTACGATGCCGTTACGGAAGGAAACGCCCCGGTGAACATCAACAACGTCAATTGTTTACTCATCCACTGCTCGATCGATGAAGGATCTTTCAATATCCGCAGTAATTACAGCAGCGTCATTTAAAGTTTTTCTCCGAATAAACCCCGTGGCATGTTAATAACCGTATAACCGTCCCCACTGATTTATTATGCGGTCAATAGTTCCTGCAGTATCCCCGCTGTGACCATGTCGACCACAGATCAATCCGGAAAACCTGTAGATTTTAGCAACAAACGTGTCACGTTTTATCTTCATCTGAGACCAGTTTTATTTGTCCAAGCAAGTGTAAATTCAACGTGCAAGCACACCGCAGACAAGTGTGAAAAAGTATGTAGTGCATCGTATAACAAAAATGCAACGGCAAATATAGGAGGATTTTTGTAACGTTGTTCTCCATGATCAACTCTGCGCTGCCAGGATTAGCCAGAAAAGTAGCCATGATCGCTTTCAAAGCGTCGAAATCATCAGCTACCGCTGAGGCGTTATCAGTTAGATAGACCTCTATTGCAAAGAGAATACTGTCACGGCGTGGACAGGAAAATGTGCGTGATCTTGAATTTGCAGCCAAGCCGGCCGGCACCACCGACAGCAAAGCCACCGCACCGACCAGATACAAATGACATCAGTGATGACTAGTATATGATTATCACGCACGCATTAACGGAGAATGCGACTGTACTTTTATGCAACCAGACAGTATAACAATACTATCCGAGTACACTCCGGATTATTTCAAACATTTTCACGAGGATCCAATCGATGAGTCCACGACGGAATATGAATACGTTGAGTGTCTCACGAAATAAACAAACAGGTCTGCGGGTTTTTGAAACGCGAGACGAAAATGTTTATTTATTGAAATTCGTGGAAAACTTCAGACGTTAGAGGTACCACCAGCAAATTGATCAAATCACACCGCTTAATAACGGCTGGAGTCTATTTGAATCCGATACGTAAAAGATCAACAAACAATTTCTGGAGGAAATGAACGAATTCCCGTGGTCATTTATGATCAAGTTTCTAGTGTTGTGCAGCGATGATTTTAGCTGTAGTACCGCCACCAATGTGTGATAGTTTAAAGACTGAGCCAATAGCGCCGCTGTATCCAGCAAAAATAAATGCAGCTGCGATCATTTTACAAGATGTTGATTCAGTGTTTCCGGCTGATGATACTGCTGATAACCCGGGTACCAACGGAAGAAACTGCCATTTGTGTCCATATTCGTGACGCCATTAGATCCACGTTTGCTCGATACAAAAACGATGCCTACAACGACCGTTGACTGACATCAGATTTGCATGTTCTCCCGTTGAGTTCTATATTCGGATTTTGTTATGATGGCCGTAAGGTTTTTCGGGGAGTCAAACACGCGATCGAGCTAAAAGGTAATAGCGTTGCGAATTACCTTTTCGCTGCATATGGGTAAACGGCTACGCAGTTTGTGTTTACAGGATTTTCATTCTGGAAACTACAAATCAAACCGTCGTTGGTGCGTGAGAATGAACTCCAGAATCTCCTGTCGAGGTTTTCCAAACGGGTGTATTTCGAACAACAAGGATTTAGAAGCTTCCATTAGACGTTTGATCAGCCAGATATCTCACGGAGGATAACCACAAAAGCAAGGTCAGAGCGACCACGTCATTTGTTTCTAGTCTTTCAAAAATTGTGCAGGGTAACAATCAGGAGTTAAACAATAAGATTTTCGATTACGTGAACTTATCACCAATCGACGTCAGAAGTAATAGCAGACAGTATTACTAGCAGGAAATCGAATGCATATATGCCGACGAGCATACAAATTATTCACGTGCATACATGATCTTCGTCGAAGCGATGCCAAAATTCTAAGACACGGATACGGTACGCAGTTGTCCATTGAAGAGTTCAAAAATTTTAACCCGATATATCATTTTGACAAGCTGGGGATGAATGTGCTTCCGATGTGGGAAACTGGTATAAAATGGACACTGGCTTCCGTCCCAAGTGTGGATGATCCCGCTATGCCTGCCAGTATGATAGCGGGTGATAGGTATTATCACGTTTACGCATTGCTGACCTCTGATAAGCTTTTACGCTCGACGCAATATAGGGAAAGATGACGATGGTGATTTAGTAAACGCCAACTCGTGGTGTTAACACGAGGGTGTGAACACCCGGGGTAAATTTTAACGTAAGGTTATAATATAAACCATGCGTTACTTACCAGCGAATTTAATTTTGACAATCTCAATAGCGTGCGACAGCGCAAGCGGCTCAACGCGACACCAGAGGCACGCTTGTGTTATCCGCATTCCAAGATGCTCCGGATGGAGCTCACAAAATCGTGCTTAGACGGGATTAACCATTAAAATGTCTCATTCCCAGGTGGCCAAGCAAGGAGCGTTTCTAGGCGACACAGGACCAGTATTAGGTTCGTTAAGACTTGCCGTAGCCACAGGAGCAATATCAGGAGGGACTCATCGTGTTACAGAGAGAAACGGTCTCGGTAGATCACCCAGAACCATTATTAATCCAACCAGCGGATGTGGTAACACTGAGGACAGGGTTTTATGAGCCATCAGAACAATGGTTAATCGAAGTAAACTTTTCCCACGCAAACGCAATATAGCCCAGGGGTCGGCAACCTACAGCACACGTGCCAAGAGGTGGCACGTCAAGAGGTTTTCTGTGGCACGCGAAGGACAGCCAAAAATCTCGATTTTAACAGTGTTACTCTCTTACGGTTGGCACATGTTCGTTTATTTTGTTATTAATCAGGAAAAAAGTGGCACGCTATGTGAAATAGGTTGTAGACCCCTGATATAGCCGGTAGTTTTATGTGACCTGATGTTATATAACGAGAATGTCATATCAACAGATTGGACTTGCTCTGAGCAAACATCAACGCGCCAACGTGGCTGATGTAGCTAAGCGAGGATGTTCAATATATGCTCACCATACGTTTAAGTAAAACGCAGTTAGATGGAGTTCGCCAGGGTCACCAAGCAGCAGCATAATAAAATCATAAAACACTTTTCAGTTGGTAATAGCGTGACGTTAAAAATGTAGGCGACTGAGACGAAAAAAACGGTGGTTTTCTTCCGCTATTGCCGCTTTTAGCGGGTACGGCTGACACGATGCTACCAGGGTTACTCGGAAAAGTAATAATTTTGATATCGATAAGGCGCTGTCGGATATATTAGGGTTTGATAGTGTGTTTTCCAAGGATCAGTTACCAGGCGCGAGGACTGTCTTGTGCAGTCAACATTGAGAATTTATTTTTGATGCATCAGGAATAAATTGGGTCTGCGTTAATCATGACAAGGATTCACCAGATGTAGGATATTTTGATTCTTTTGAGCTGCTTGCGGGTGATGCCATACGTGAGTACACACATTTATTTCCTGACAGCAACAACACCGTCCGAGTGAGGATCAGAGGCGCTGAAAACATGAAAATATTACTGACCGCGCAACAACGACGATACCTTGAAACTACGGAAGCCCATTAGCGCCAGGTACAAAAATAAAATTTGCATTTTTATGAGATAGTATTGCGTTATTGCGAGATAACATTGCGT
>JAECUM010056703.1:0-10065 GCA_016617855.1 Megalonaias nervosa | reverse complement strand
GGCATAGAACTACATTTTGTAGCGGACACACTCGGGGATGTGAGAAGTTCAATCAGTAGGTCAATACACGGCTGCATGTAGTAAATCTGAACTCCGTTCAAAGGGCAAATATATGTATTTGTATGTGATATAAATAAAATATATGTACAGTATGTACGCTGCATCAACGATATACCACTCGTTGTATAAACTTTTCATTAAAATGAAACTTAGCAAGCTTCGTTTCCTTTTAATGAAAAATTTATACATCTCCTGGAATATCATTGATACAGCGTACATACTATACATATATTCGCATATATATATATATATATATATATATATATATATATATATATATATATATATATATATATACACACACATATAGTCATGAACACTAGAAAAAGCTATCCAAAGAGCACAAATATGCATTAATTTCAGTTTCAAATGAAGTTTGTAATTTCCGGACCAGGTCAAATGTTAAACAAGAAGCTGTTTATTTTCTTCCAATAGAAAGTGTATGGCCTCTGCGTATTTTTAAAAATTGGGGAAAAGTTTAGAATCGACAAAGGACATGGCATGGCTGACGCATCTAACACAAATCCGACCTCATATTAATAAAGTGACACATGAGATGTCTGCATAGAGTATAACTTGCTGTATCAGCCGATACTGTGAACTTTACTTTTGAATAAGTGCAGTTACCTGAAGCGGTGGTGTAATAGTGGAATAGTTGCTTATATATCCCATCATTAAAGGTACAAACGCAGATCGGATCATAAAGGTGATACGATAGAATCTATATGGATATAGATTTGACTCTAAATCAAAACCATTTTCCATTGTTCAGTTTACGTTCAATTTATCGTCAATAAAACTCGCTTGATACATGGATTTAAATTTTTTATACTGAGCCTGAACATGGCTCTCTCACCAAGCCAAATTTGGAATATCATATAATTAAGCAATTGTAACATAGTTCTTTGGAATCTAAATCACGTCAAGTGGGAGGACATAATTCTTTCTCATAATCTTACTTAACCTTCGAACAGACCAGCTAGGTAACAGAATCAGTATATACTTTTTATTGTATATTGATCACATTTTTTATAATAATCATCCACATTAAATATACCGAACCATTATAGCAGTGGTTTCCGAAGTTTTATGGCCGCGACCCTAAAAAATATTGGTCTGAGCCTCACGACCCTGTTTCAACATTTTGATAAGTTTTGCCACCTTCAAATGAAAACACTGGAGAGCTTCCGCGACCCTCAAAAAGACTTCACAACCCTGATTAGGTTCGCGACCTAGGGGTAGGGAACCACTGCACTATACCATGCCAAGCTCTAAGTGACCACAATCCAGTCTGTGTGTCTACAAAGACAATTCGTCAAACCTAACAAAATGCCCATGATAATGGCATCCACGGATCTTTCAATCATTTGATAATGCTTTTGTTCCTAAGCGTTCGAGAATGCATCCCTTTTATCATTCACACGACACATGTAACCTGAATGGTGAATCCATGATATAAAAAAATCTAGTAAATTGCGTAACTTCTGTCACGCAAAAAAAGATTGGCAATATAATAGTGTTACGTGTCTTATCAATGAATATAAGAAAAAATTGTATTTTACCTTAATTTCTCGATAAAGGACCGTAAAGCCCATCTGGCAGCATTTAAAAGACGTTAATGTATCGAATACATTCTCAATCACACATGCAATTACTGTAAGCATTGAAAATGAATATAATGGATACGAAATACAAGTAAGATGAACGAATGTTTGTGTCTACTATAAATAACTTTAATGAAAACTTTATGTCCATCGTAAGTAACTTTATCTCTTTGTCTCATTTGGTACCAGAGCGAGTACCTTCTGATATTTAAATTTGTTATACGCAGATGTTTTCTTCATCAACTTCATACGTAACTTTTTTTATTCATGAAGTTTATAAACATTCCATTCCATTCAGTCTTGATATGAAAATAGCTGCCGGAAAAGATACAAAAATAGTACACATACCATAGCTCCTTCGTTCATTTATCTCTTAATAACTGTTCAGAAACTGATGCATTTTCGGATTTCTTATCAAAAACCAAAGTGATTCTGATTAATAAAAGAGGATCCATCAAAGTTTGTATCGTTACCAGAGGAATGACTACCAAAACAAGTCAGTAAATGTTCTAACGTGAATCTAAGGCTGTGTTGATAGAGAGAATGCAAACAATATTGTTCAAATACCATCCAATCCGAGCCTTGTCATCTCACTTTATTGTGATTTCGACTTACACTGGATTTTGGTGGTCATGTCTTTGTATGTACTGCTCATAAATCTGCCACAGAAAATCTGCAGCTAAACGAAATCCAATAAATGCAGTCACTAACACACACATACACATACAAGCAACACACATCCAAAGAAATCGTATCTTCTTGTACAATCAGTTGTTTTAACAGTATTTGGTAATCCACAAGTCTTGAAGGGTGACATTGACTTCATCCTACGGATTCGATATAAAAACGATGACGAAAGTCATTTCATGGTTATCTCTCTCATCACTCATCTTGCATCTCAATCTTTTAATATATCTTTCGTTCATAACTTTGTCCCAAAGTAATAAATTCAATGCTTGTTTAAATGTATCACTAGTCTGTAGAAAGTCTATGTAAATGTGTTCTCGCAATTACATAGGTAAACTGCGAATCCTCTATTATAAAGAATCCTTGACTAATCTGGACACATCACAGGCAGATAAGATAATTGTACAAAGATTAAGTGGAATACTGCAACACGTGTAACTTAATAATTGTAAATAACACAATTAAAAGTCCACAAATATAGATTAGACGTGATCATCACAGAAATCTAATTCAGGTTCTGAATCTTAATTTTATCTAGGATATCATTAGAAGCCATGTTTGATTGCAAATCACTTATTTGATTTTGGAAATTAATAATTTGAAATTCGATGAGAAAAATTGCTTGTTTAAGCCTTTAACATTGAATATCAGGTTATGTGTGTTGAATCAATGAGTTCATATATCACCTTCCCGGCATTATTTAAGGTGGGGCCCCGCGTGAACGAGTTGTCTAAAGCGCTCGCCTTTACCAATAATTGTCTCTCTGCTTGGGTTTGAGTCTTGGGCTAGGCCAATGTGGGCATGTGAGAAAGCGTGCCAGTAGTTTTCCGTGGGTTGATGGTTTTTACCATGATTTTCTCGGTTCTCGGTTCAACATTTGTACCGGCAGCCATATATAGCTTATCATGCGCTTAAAAATAGCATTAAACCCAAAACAACAAAAGCAACATATTTAAGGTTGTTTTGTTATGTTTCATTCATTAAACATTTTAGTTCAATAACGAAACAAGATGACCACTGAACTTGAATCACATGAGCAGGTGCCGAAAATTCCCAAGTTCTGGAACCCAAAATATTGACAGTCTGACTATGCTAATTGTCCTTTAAAAGTTCTAGCAAGTGCAGATAACAGTAATATACGAGCATTATTAAAACCTGTATAAACTATGATGTAATTGCCAATTAACAGTAGGAAACTAGCAGTAAAGAAGATTTATTATTAATTTCATAAAGTGTAACTTACACGCATTGTATATTTGGTCTGACGCTAGTTAAAGACAGAATCAAGGTATTCACTGAATAGTCCCATCTGAAAATACGATTTAAAAAACCCAGGAATCAAGGAAATATATTCATCCATTAAAGACGTTTGATTTTGAAATCTATATAGGAACCAGATTCATGAAAAATGGCTGATATGTACATCCATAACAATCTTACTACTAAGACAACCCTACTACTATGACAAGCTTGTTCCGTACATTTTATAAAGCAGGTATAAGGATAGACCATGAGTTTATCCATCTCCATATCAAAATTAAAATCCACATGCTTATCTTAGTAAGAAATTAGCTACTGTTCATTTTCAAAAGCATTTTAATTGGATTCAATGACAAAATGTTGATCAGTCTTACTTAGGAGCTCCTAGCTACCAATAGCCAGCTACTGAAGGATCACATCTTATCAACAACAGGTATGTTTGGACAATTCATTGCTAAAATGTAGATTACATACAATAGCTTTGACGTTTGATAATCGCATAATGTTTTGGATTTATATCACATTCTAAACATTTTACATTCTTAAAAGGGTACTATGTCTGGAAAATGTTACTTTGATTGTGCAAATAAAAAAGATTTATTTATATCAGCGAGTGTGCAAATTATTATATTTAAATAAATAGAGTATTAGTTATAAGAGTTTTGCTTTTGCATTGAAAACATCATAGACATTTAAAGAAATTCCAGTTCTATTTAATGTAACATGGATAATGATTGTATGTGATGTGATTAGTACATCACCAGTATCTACTGATTTGTTGTGGTTTTATTTAAATGAAGACTTCCCACATTCATTGGTTGTTTCACGTTTGACATTCTGTTATGCAAGCACTTTTCGATTTAATAAAATTATTAGTTTTGCTCATACGTGTTTTAGACATGACTAGTCTTTTGGAACCTAACAGAAAAATATCAATGACAAAGTTTGCTAAAACAGCTACCAATATCACAAAACATTTCGTGCAGGTTTCGTCCTTATAGACTGTACAGTTTTTGATATTTTGAGATTTGTTCAAAAATACAAAGTCAGTAAATAGTACACAAGAAAAAAATAAAGTCTTCCATGTAAATAAAAGAAATATACAATTGTATGATGTTGGCAATAGCTTCAGCAGCTGTTAAATTAGTAAAAACAAATTTTAGTAGTTAAACTCCAAAATGTTTTGACCATGCATTAACTAAAATATTGAAGAAAGCAGACGCAATCTGGCCTATTAATGACATTCAAAGCCATTTTACTGACGATCTGATTTACTTTTTGGGTAAGCAGTGATAACGAACTGTTTGAAGTTGCTAGATTGATAGGGCCTTCATTGAGTGCTTTAAAAATCTGCCTAATTTAATCACGTAAATTGCTGATTTTGGGTAAATGTTATTAGATACGTCCCACGAGTGTATATGTGCTTGAGAGAATTGTTGCTTAGAAGTAGTGATAATAACATTTAAAGATGATCGCTATGGTGGCCAAAATGAAATATCAGGTTAGCATCATTGTCACGTAGGACCAAACAAGAGGGCAATCATAGTGTCCAATTTTGGATGTCAGATGGCCACCATTTTAATTTAGGACCAACTAGACATCATAAATCATCTGTTTACGGAAAAACAGTGGTAATATGACCAAAAATCGTGTAAATTAGGTCGCAATAACCTGGTTTTTATAAGACGGCCTTGCTTCCATACCAATTTTCATAAATAGAGATGGAACATGATCAAGAATATTGAGAGCAAAATTAACAAATAGCTGAAAACTCAGAAGTTAATCAAGCGTGCAAATTAATTGAAACAGTGATACATTTGTGATACAAATTAGTGATACATTTGTGATACAAATTAGTGATACATTTGTGGGGTGGTCCAGAATAATCTACATACCAACTTTATTGTTGAGGAGACAAAAAGTTTCAAAATATGCAAAAAATTAAAAAAATTGCAATGGGTTGAAAATCGTATCACGCCATCTTAATAAACCCAAACACACATAAAGCAAAACAATAAAATATGTTTCCAAAATTTCATTTGTCCATTTTGATTGATTTTGTGCAATCAACCATGACAATAAAATACAGTAGTAGTGGGATCATAAAACTATTCAAAATAGTTAGATTTCAATATGTACAGTGAACTGATTAATGTGCCATATATGCCTTCAAATAAAAAGTCTGAAAAATTATACAACTCGTAAAAGTGCAAAAGTAATAAATAACCAAACTAGATGGCTAAATACTAAGTAACCTTATAATAAATACCATAAACTTTACTAAACCCATCTTATCACACTTAGTTTCAAAAACTAGCAGTTGGCATTACAGTCATCTCTTTTGACTTCATAGTAATTTTATTTCACAATGTGATTATTGTCTGACAGCAAAGTTCCTGGTTGTTCCAACACAAACGGACCGTTTACAATTGATTTCAGAGAGACGACTACTTTCATCTGATTACAATATCAATACTTAAAAATCACCTAAAATGTATATGCTTGGACTTACTATTTCATGATCTTTCGAAGATAACAAGCGAAGAATAGTACATCAAGTAACTGTACATGGAGACACTGTACCTGTCTTACAAAATTGTACATAGTGCAGAGATTAATAATGACAACCACAAATTACCAGCAAAACCTCTTTTACATCCTATTTTATCTCAATGATGCAGCAGTCATATTTAAAAAATTACGAAAATCCAAATTAAAATTAAATTTTAATACCATGATTATGTACAAGAATTTTAAAAAATAACTTGTTGTCTTTACGTAAATTAAAGTTGGAACTGTTTTTTTTTTTTGTTTTTTTTTGTGAACAGGGACCATGTGATTCTGTCATCTGTATATGCATTCATGTGCTGGTACTGTTTTATATAGGTACTGGGACCATGTGATACATCAAAATTTCTATGCAGTTATGTGCTGGTACTGTAATACACAAGTACAACCAACAAGCAAATTACCGAATTTGGATCAAAATCCGTTAATTATTAAGGGAATCATTGTGTCAATGATATCCAACTTTTGGAATAAAACTCAGAGAAGGTCACATCAGTTTTAGCTGCATACCAAATTTATTTAAAACTCAACAATGAAGCTAATGCGTACATATTGTACTAATTGATAGATAAAGGAGGGAAGGATGAATTTAATATTCTCCACCCCTTTCCATCTGACTCATTTATGAAAGGAGGGGAACAAATAAACAATCCTAAGTGTACTGATATGCCAGATTAAATTACATGTTGTGGTGCAGAGAAAATATGCGTGCATGCATGCTGATAAGTGCGAGAATTACGTGTGCTTATATGCAATGAAAATTTGAAAGACGAAAATAGTTACATTAATAGGCAACATAAAAAGCGTGTGTAAATGTCCAAAATATCCGACCCATTATGTGTCGATATTATGCGGGAAATGATGAATTTGGTTAACATAATATCTTGGACAATGTCGGTTAGCAGAATTAGTGCAGTAAGCAATAAGTTACAAGTGTACACGAATGAGCGTGTACCATGAGCTTACCGATCTCATAGAAGCGTTTTATAAATATGGTACTTATGCAAACATTGCTTACAGTGTACAAGCTGAAAATTGAGGTAAGAGGAAAAACACAGCATCATGTTAGAATAAAATATAAGCACCTTTTTCTATACTTATCTTTTGTAGCAATATGTAACTACTTTAACTTCCAGGTGTTATCATTAAAAGTAGGAGATATTGATATTAATAAACTTATGATACATGAAATAAAAAGTAAAAAATAATAATAATAATAATAATAATAATAATAATAATAATAAATATAATAATAATGATAAAACAGAGTTTCGGAGTCAATGGTAGATGACATAATTTCAATTAAAAAATGTTAAACTTTATGTAGTCCCTTATTGTGGAAGAAATTCATTGTTAAAGTTTCATCAAACGAATACATTCCGTCAAAAATAAGCATTTTAATTTGAGATATATTGATGGAGTAACATATACAAATGTCTGTCATAATACTTATTTGACATTACTATGGATAGGACCTCGAAAGATTTTCTTCATCTGAAATTACTGTGGATGGGAATGCTCCAGATGTTTTCTTTGACATTGCTATGGATGGAACTGCTAAAATAATTTTCATCTGACCTTGCCATGGATGGGACTGCAATAAATTTTTCATCCAACATTGTTGTGGATATCTTTCATCTGACATTGCTATGGATATCTTTCATTTGACATTCTATGGATATCTTTCATCTGACATTGCTATGGATATCTTTCATCTGACATTGCTATGGATAGGACTGCAATCTGACATTGCTATGCATATCTTTCATCTGACATTGCTACGGATAGGACTGCTAAAGATTGTCTTCAAACTATACCTACTATCAGGAAGCAATGATTGTAGCTGACTTCACAAAAAGCAGTATCCAATTGATCATTATGACTGAAAAATAAAAGACATTCAGAAAACATTAAAATATGCTTCTTGCATAGACAAGCTGGGTTACTTCGTCAGTATTTTTATTGAACCTGCCTCTTCTGTTATCAAGACAAATATGTAAACACGATATATTTAATAATACATTAAACATAAAGTGAATTATAAAAATGGCCCTGTATCACAACTTAAATGTTAGTGACAAAAATGGATATCGCCCACCTTTAAATGTCTTCAAACAGCTCATCAATTCAGGAAAGACAACCGTAAGTCATACTACCACAATATTAGAATCTATATAGATAAATATCTATCAAGATCTGTAAAACAGTAAGAGAGAAGTGAAAGCAAAATTAAGATCCAGTGAACAATATTTAGAATTACATTGTGTCTATTCGTTTGTTAGCAATAAGGTACATGATGACAATGGGACAGCTGAGACGTCACTGGACATCAACAAAACAATGCAATGAAGTTATCCAATCAATGGCATAATGAACCTATTTACCCACTATTTTTTTTAAAAAAATAGTCATATTTAAGCAAGGCTGCCAAAGGCTCCACACTTTCGAAAGCAAAGATGGCATATTGCCAGTGGTAGACCCTATCTTACTTATTAATGTAAAATTTAAAGTCAGATTTTATGATATATATCGTACTAAATGGTCAGCAACAATTAATTGCTAAAATTGTTTGCTTCTAGTAATAGTGCTCTTTTCCAAGAACTGTATGTGTTTTGTACCCTTTTACATATTCTGTGCCCTTTGGGGTTAGGTAGGTGGGGCAAGCACCATTCCAGAATTTAGCTAGGAAAAAGAAGATACTTTTGAGATCTTAATTTGAGCACAAAATGTAGAAATTAAATGCTCTATTGGCCAGTTATGGTCCATACCATGTCTTAAATTGGCATCGTGTCTAACAAACATTTAAGAAATTGATCAGAATTGAACTGATCCCTCATTCACAATCACAAATAATGAATTTTTATTTCAAAAACATTACACTGATTACAGCTTACCGAATGCCGTGCGAATGGACAATTAATAATGTAATCTATTAAATTTTAAGAATTTTGGATGATGAATTAAATTTTATTAAATAATTTTCAAAAGTTTCAATTTAATTAAGTCAAGAATTTATGAGTTATTACAATCAAGCAGTCTCCATTTTGGATTTCTTACATCGAAATGCAGTTTTCATTTACAAAAGTTCCATTGGGGGGGGGGGCGGGGCGGAAAGACGAGGAAAACAGGGATTTTTCTTGGGGCAATTAAGTCACACAAAGTCTAACCAAACAACCAACATTTTCTGTTGTTACTGGTTCAAGTTACCTCTTGCCATGATGTCAAGTAAATATAAAGAAAATAAATAGATAAAACAGGCTACCTACATAATATGACAACTAAATATAATACCCCTCTTTTATTAGCTTTTTATAATGCTATTATTTCATACAATGTGTAATAGATGTAATGATCATGTATTATGCTTTCCTAGTGCAATTTTTAAAAACTTCAAAAGTACAGCTCAATGTAAAACGGCATATAAGGATGCAACACCTACTTGTTTTCATAAATATAAATTATTTTCTTAGAATTTTCAATAGAGACAGAACTGATATGATGAATACTAATATGCTGAATACATGTATTTAAAATAACCAAAATATTACCCAACATCATACAAGATGGAATTGAATCGTACTGATTCAGAATCTTGGATTATGAATTCATGTGGATTCTTTCTCTGAGTCAATTGCACCATATTTGATTGCAGTCATCAAACAGACTGATCTGGAGATAATAATAATAATAATAATAATCATGATTAGCATCATCATCATCATCATCATCATCATCATCATCATAGTTGATAGCCTGCGTTAGACTCTGTACCCAATAAGAATGTTAAGGGAACATAGTATCCCTCTCATTTCTGAGGAACATTGACAATTCTTTTCTTTATTATTTTTTTTTGGGGGGGGAGGGTGAGCCTTATTAATTTACATAA
>JAECUM010056700.1:0-14403 GCA_016617855.1 Megalonaias nervosa | reverse complement strand
AACCACCTGCTGGTACATCATCTAATTCGTCTTTGGAATATACTCCACGAAATCTGACAATGTCCTTTAATCTCGACATAATTTCGAAATTACCAAAGGCGGTGACTTCGTCACTGTCGTCAACGGCAAAGCCGTCAAAGGCGTCTGGTGCCTGGTAGAGTCATTCCACTTTTGGGCTTGTTTTCATTTCATATTTATGTAACAAAGTTATTAATGTGTATTTCTCAATTTCACAGTCAACAAATTTCTTAAATACATTTTTCTTCTGTGAGTCTCTCACTTTTGAAAATTATTTAACGTTGTTATTAATGTGTATTTCTCAATTTCACAGTCGACTGGAAGTCTTGTTATACGTGCGTAAATTACATAAAATTATATATATATATATATATATATATATATATATAAGGTATATAAGGCATATGTATATATATATATATATGGCGGTATATATATATATATATATAGTTACGTATATGTAATTTAATTACTTGTGTGTTAGTTTTAAATTCTTTTTTATTTTATTTTTATTTCATTACATGTTATTGTAATAACTTTATTCACTGGATTTGACATTTTTCCGGAAAATTTAGTTCAGTTCAGTCAATAACCAGTATTGCTACACTGTATTTTTAGCTGACCTAGTTCCTGACCTTGATTCAGAATTGGTAAACTATTTTTTTTAATTTCTTTCCTAGGGTGAAAATCATTGGTCGTAATCAAGGTCATATTTGGCTTGCGTGTCAGCTCTGTTCTAAACAACATTTTTTATATTTTTTTTATTATTGCATCTTATAGTAAGATTCGTTCAGTAGAATCGAATTCGTCCATGGCGGACGTGATAACTGACATATGATGTTACTACGTTTCTCGAAAGAGAGTTATCACGTGAACCTATCACGTGGTCCTTTCTGCGTTGTAGTTGGAGTTAAAGTGATGTTTCATAGTGTTTTTTAGTCGGTCGTAAAACATACCTTCGGGCTCAAAGGTATTCCTGTTGTTGCCAGTTGAACTGAGTCTTTTTTATTTAAAATAATTTATTTTTCCTGGAAATATCTAATGCTCATCAAAATTCTTGGACAAAGACATTTATTGGAAATTATTCGGAATTCTAAAGCCGGAATATAGACTTTAGTGATTCAACAAGGAACTGTAGACACGACAGCACAAAACAGGATATAGAAGACGTCATCGCCTTCCATTTCGGAACTTCATCGGGATTCGAACTTTGCTTCATTTAGAACTTTTTAGTGATAGGACTTATATTTTTAAATTCTATGATTAATTTTTGGATTAGATTCACAAACCGTAAGTCTTTTTTTTTCATATTTTTACCTTGTTTTCTAGGGAAATAAATTATTCTGTTAAAATTTACAAAGCTTGTTGGCTTCACTCTTTTCTTTGTTTCTTTCTACGAGCCTAAGACACGTAACAATATATATATATATATATATATATATATATATATATATATATATATATATATATATATATATATATATATATGCACACGAGTGCATATAACACCGATTCAGTCGCATCATTTTTTGGTGATGCGTGCTTAGTCGTGACGGAATATGCGCTGGTGTGTGCAGGCAAGGCGATGGGTGCCGTTTACCCGCGGACCTGGGTTCGAATCTCCGTAGAGTACTAAAAAAATTATCTAACCTGTATGATAGTATTATTTGTATTAAAATATTAATTCTGCCTGCTATTATCAAGCATTTTTCTATAGAATCCAGGGATAGCACTTTCCGTTCTGTTTGGTGTATATTATAATTCTCTCTCTCTCTCTCTCTCTCTCTCTCTATCTATATATATATATATATATATATATATATATATATATATATATATATATATATATAGCGTATGCCTATATGAGCCAACACTGGTTCAAATAGGACAAAATGCTAGTATATTAAGAAGGGTGTGTTTCTACGAGTAACCTGTAACATGAAATCTTTATATTTACAACCCCTTTAAATTAAACACACTGAAGGTAAACATTATGGGTCTGTGCATGAGAGAGAAAGGGGTACTATAACATGGGGTTTAGGTTCAAACTATATTCCAGGTGGGCGAAAAATTACAGCTCTCTTATAATTTCATATAGTTAAAGTAGATTTTCAATGTAGCTTCACTTCACATTAATATGTTTTGCTTTAGTTGGCTCAGGCCATACATTCCCTCTGTCACCATCGCAAGCGCAGAATTTCTCGTTTCTCCTGAATGTGAATGGACCTAATTCAACAATCACTGAGACCACGAGTACATTATCCTCGCCATTGCTACACAATGAAACTTTTCACGCTATCAGTATATTCACGATCTTTCTTATCTTCATCTATGGTCACAATAAACTGTGTGCCGCACCAGTAATGATAATATTTGGATTGAACATCCACGCAGAAGTCTCTAATCATTCCACTCACTAAGTTTACTTTCCTCTTCACGTAACAATAAGGGGGTGACAAGTATTATTCAGGTCTCTAAACATTTGAAATAGTATTTAAAGACAGTAAATGTTCTGCTTTCAACTTCAACACAATTAACCAGTGATTATATCTAGTTGTATTCTATCAGCAGTTACAAGTTATACGTACATATAAGTGGTAACTTTCAACAAAAGCGTGTGTTACTTGTGTTCATTTATGGACTTTTGAAAATCATGCAGTTTTGAGACAGGTTCTACTTAGTAGGTATGATGCGTGGGTCGCCTAAACTTGTAAGCTGCACACTGACAAGGCAGCTGTTCCCAAAATGGTTTGCATGATATAAGGACGGATACTACAGAAATGTGCGTTCATTTTTATAATCGAAATCACTTAGTTAAACGTACCATTTCTTTTGAATTTCTGCATTTAAGGCCCGTTTTTGTCAATATTTCTATTGTAACTGACACATTGTAACGTGAGTTATTTTTCCTTTAATTTTCTACTGATTCGTTATGGATCGTATCTGAGACTGACATAAATGTGTTATAAATTGTCCCTGATTTTTTTCTAACTGCGGACTTTCTTTATTGTGACTGCGGACTGAAAGACAATATTTGTTGCCAAGTCTGCTGTGTCAGCCTGTTTGATTCTGATTTTCACCATATACAGGAGAGAGAGAGAGAGAGAGAGAGAGAGAGAGAGAGAGAGAGAGAGAGAGAGAGAGTTAAGCGCAGTGTTAAGCATTTCTTGCAGAGACTAACGTTTGAGGAGCTAATAAAAGAAATACGCCCATTGATGATTTCAGACAAAAGCACACACACGTTTAAAATTTTATTAAAAACATTCAAAACTGAATTTTCAATATTGATTCTAAAGTTACTGTAATAATAGTATTATAGTTCTTGGTCAGGTCTGTTCCATTCCTTAGGCAGAACAAATTCTTGGCTTAGAAGGAAGTCACGCAAGACCCTTATGGTAACATAGAGAACGAGAGGCTATACGTAACACGTTTTCCTTTTGACAACACCGAGGTCAGTAATATATGTTTCTGTCACCGCCTGTGTACTTTGAAAGGAAAATATTGTCAGCACACCAAATTGAATTACTCGCACTCCCTGTTTACAATTATTCCTTCTGATTCCAGACACAATTGCACACACGAAGAGACCATGTCCATATATACTTGAGATAGAGAGGGACTGAGATAGAGAGAGTCAAAAGCACATTTTCGTGCATCAGATATAAGCACTTTTGTGCAGAGACTAACTTTTGATGAGCTAATTACAGAAATACGCCTATCATGCCAGAATCCTGGCTGTCGAATATTTTGTCTCGTCATAAGTAATCTAAAAGGATGAGAAGAGAAAAGAAAAACATCCTGGCACCTGAAGTTTCCAAATAAGATACAATAGCACACATTATGCCGAGTTTTCTGCTAAATATAGATAAACAGATTTCTCTTTGTGAAAGATAAAACTTAATATATTTACATAGCCGTCTACGGCATATGTATGAGTTCAATTTCACAGTCAACGATTTTCTTTTATATATTTTTGTCTTTGATTCAGTCTCGGATGAAACATAACCTACTTCTGTGCATTTCCACCCAAGGACTTGTTTTCATTGTACATTTGCCTCGATGAGAAATCTTGATATATGTGCATAAATTGCATGGTGATACATACCGTATTCCTACGTGAGCAAATGCTCATAAGACCAGGAACAAGAAAATAGTAGATCAGAATCTGCAAGTAATTTAAAATAGGAAACTCTTCATATTTACACGCATTTTTAATAAATCATACTGAAGCTCATGAGAGAGAGAGAGAGAGAGAGAGAGAGAGAGAGAGAGAGAGAGAGAGAAGTTCCGACTAGGGTTCCTTGTTATAGTCCATGTGGGCGTGTGACAAATTATAACTTTCTAACATGCTTCACATAGATAATGAGTTTTATTCTAAATAAGAGTGAAAACGATTTGAGGTTAAGAAAGATATAAAACTTTAATGTATGTTAAGTACAGTCTAATGCAATTTCAAATTCAACGACTTTCTTAAATACATTTCTTCCTTAAACCTGGTTGTAAGATTATGTAACAAAGTTATTAATGTGTATTTCTCAATTCCGCAGTCGATCTGAAATCTTGTTACACGTGCGTAAATTATAAATTATTATGTATGCCATATGCCTATGTGAACAAACACAGGTATGTATAGGTTAAATACTCGGTGCAGAAACAATGCTAAATCTGGAAATGTCTGGGGACAAGACGAATTCATTATTAGTCATTTTGACATGGCACTTTCCATTGCAACTGGAAATGATTTTTGGTCTTGAACACAAAAATAGTCCTCTGTTGACGAGGGGAACTGTCATGTTATGTAAGACATTAAACGTTGCTTATATTGTTGCTAAGGTTCCCAAAACAAAAAGAAAACATTGGTAAGGCATTACTAAAGTATGCAGTTGGATGTATATTGCTTATGTCTCTTTCTCGAAGCAGTCCTTACGTAATTATATAGTCTTTGGTAAACTCTGAGATACACAAAGACACTAAGATAGTGTCTTTGAGAAAAAATACTCACGCCAGCCGTATTTAGTATCGATTAGTGTTTGCAGAGTTATTATTATACCTATTGAAGACATTCCCTAAGCCAAAACCAGCTGTGCAACATGAAGGCAAAGGTCAGGACCTATCAAAAGTGTACAGGCAAAACGTACGGCCCTTTAATAAATGCCCTTCTTACACAGGAACTACATTACGGGCAAAACATCAGGGCCAATAATAAGTGTGCACCTCTTACAGGGGCCCCGAGTGGCCGAGGGGTCTAAAGCGCTCTCCGTTACGGATCACTGCCATCTCACGTCTGTCTGCGTGGGTTCGAGTCTAAGATTCGGCGAATATGGATATGTGAGAAAGCTTGCCAGTAGCATCTTGTGGGTCGGTGGTTCTTTCCGCGGATTTCCCGGTTTCTTCCTCCACCATTAATACTGGCCGCCATGTATAGCCTATCGTGTGCTGAAAAATGGCGTTAAGCCCCACAACAACAACAACAACAACAGCACCTCTTACATTGACCCGACATGATGGCCAAAACATCAGGATGGACAAAAAGTGTTACTTTAGCACATGGACACGACAAATTCAGACATGTTACTATCACAAAGTTGCTTGAAGGCATATAACATTAGACTAAGATGGGTCTGACACTAATATTGCTACGACACCTTGTTTGCTAGTCAATTGATGACAGCATTTCTACTCGTGTTCTAAAAATATTGTAGTAAAACGTTTTCCACGGTCCTTTCTCAGTTTTTAGACCTGGACAATTCACCATTTCTTTGAAAAGTAATCAATATTAGATTATTGACACAAGGATGTAAAGGCAGATGGGCCTGAGAGTGAAATAGTTTTGATGAGCATGTGCTCGACACGTATCAAACTGACTCATGAATACAATAATCATCAGTCAGATTGATGAGTCTTATGAGTAAGTTCCAAAATGTACCCACCTTACCTAGCAGTGAGACCTCGCTTTACAGGACCCTTCTTTGTCATTACCAGGATGGCCCTATTGGCTCTACCAATTCTTTGCATAGCATTGAGACCTTGCTGTACAAGACCCCTTTTGTCATTATCTTGGTGATTCTTTAGCTCTACTTGTGCTTTACAATACCACAATAAACTCTAGTGTATCTCTAAATGAATTCAAAAGTTACATATGACACTTTCATAAGACTGTGACAGCTTCTGCAACAGTTGCAGCGTATTTGAATCAGTCAGACTCGGCATCAAGAGGGAGGTCCGTATGTTAGACAATCACATACTCTAATGCACTTAATGATACTATCTGTATCATAACGTTAAGACATGTGATTCCAGGCCGGTGCCAAGCTGATTCAATATTTATGTGTTTAAGATATTTTCCTTTAGAATTTCAATCCCATGCTGGTATAATATTGAAGTGTGTCAGACAATGACCTGCTTTAGTGAGTTGGTTCCTCAATTACTATCTAAGTCTTTATAACAGCCAGAAGGCTGAATAAATTTGGCATTATTCAGACTCTACAAGTCCACAAATTGTGTCCGCAAATGGAAAACATTCCAGCCCAGTTGATCTATGCTGTGGTGTTCCACAGGGATCTGTTCTTGGACCTGTTCTCTTCATTCTATACACTCAGCCACTCTCAAGTGTCATAGATCATCATACAGTGTCTCACCAACTGTATGCTGATGACACCCAAATATACAAATCTAGCCATCCAGCTGAAGTTGAAGCTACCATCCAAGGCGTAGAGAGGTGCATTTCCGATGTGAAATCATGGATGACATGTAACAAGCTACAGATGAATGATGATAAAACTGAAGTCATCCTGATTACAACACAAAGACTTTCTCATTCACATCCTTTACCTCAGACAATAAATATCAGCAACACCAACATTAAATTCACACAGTCAGTACGAATGTGTCTTATCCTTCAATGGAATTTTTCCTCTGTTCTTGTGTATTATTCTAAATCACCAACCAGTGAGGAAACACAGCCAGCTTCCATAAAATACTAGGCTGAAAAGTTCTAATTGCATCTTCTGTAGCACTGTTTGGTCTCTATCTTCCACACTGAATACGCATGGGTTGGTGCCAGTGTTGCTATTATTTCTATTCTTTGTTCTTGGTAGTGTTGTTACAATATTCTTTTGAACTCTTCATACTTATTTTGTTAAGCTCCTGTTGTACTTAGGAGGAAAAAAACTTCATACCAACTGTCCTGATTATCTCTTGGTACCTTTTTATTCTGTTTCTTTAATTCTTTTCGTACTCCTTAATTGACTTTAAGTGTTTTCTCTATGTCCCAAATACATTGTACTGTTTAAGTTTTGTCTCTTTATCTATGACTTTTTGAGTTATTTCTACCATCTACATAACCTTAGTTCTCTTTTATAATTGAATATCAAGGCATATGAGTTTAATTTTCAACATTTCAATCTTCGTCAGTGCTATTACAAAATTCATGATCAGTCATTGTGAAAACACAAAACATTGCAATTGACTTGCGACTTTTTAAAATGTTTCCAACCAAACTATCTCTGTTCACTTTTTATTTCCTACATAACATCTGTAATTTATCTGTGTTTTTCACATTTAAATCATCACGATGATGCCCATGGAAAATCGACTTTTTACACCTTTGACAGTTTCTCCTGTATGTTCTGTACGGTCCCCTAAAGTTAATATTCCTGGGATTGACTTTATGTGGAACAGAACAATGGAAATGTGAGATTATGAATTTGGTCTTGCTGGGTCGGGTCCGGCCCCCCCCTCCCCGGCCGTCTTTCTGGTTGTTGGCAATAAAACAAATTTATAACAAAAAAAACACCCAAAAAACAATGTTGTTTTATGGTTAACGAAATTGGAGTGAGAGAGGGAGTTGGGATAACCGGAAAAAATGAAAGTGGAGGGAAACGACCCGGTAAAATAGACCCAGCCGGGTATCCGGGCACGGTTCACTATAAAACTCCCCTAATCGCCCATCTCTAATTCTGATAAAAGTACTGGATATGCATAATAAAATGTGGAGAAAAATTATGACAGACATATGTTTTTATTTTACATAGGAGTAGTATGATTTAAATATTTCTTCTAAACTTTACTTGATCTAAAAACACGTTAATATTTGTGCTTAGAGCAACTCATAACATTTTTCATTTTTGTTAGCATTTGGTACATACGTTTTGCTTCTACAATGGTTTCTATTTTTCAGCGAAATGATGACATTGAAAAGATTTTGAAATTCGTTATCTATAACTTGCGATGCACACAACTGATATTTTTATTTCAGGTATATCCAAAACTAACATATTTCAGTTTCAATGGGAAACATATTATTCTTTGTAGGGAATAATGTATCAGTTATAATATTCTCTTCTGGAATATATCTTAATAAGGGCTCAAAAATAAGAGTTTTTAAATGTCCAATACGTTATCCTTTTAGAGGAATCGAGAAAACTAGAATGCCAAGTTTGTATATATTGATCTTACAATCTCAATGTGATTGTATTAATTAACCGGTCAACATACGTGAATGTGTTTGTTTTACTAACCATTCAACAGAGTTAAATGCGATGGTTTAATTTAACCATTCAACAGAGGTAAATGCGATTGTTTTATTACTCATTCAACAAAGGTGAATGCGATTGTTTTCTTTAACCAGTTAACAGAAGAGAACGTGGTTGTTTGTTTTTAACCAGTCAACAAAGGTGAATGTGATTTTCTTTAACCAGTCAACAGAGATGAATGTGAATGTTTTCTTTAACCAATCAACATGGGCGAATGACTGATATAACTGTGAAATATACAGACCTTAATCACGTAAAATGTGTACGATAAAGGACCACAATTTACAATAAACTACATATATCAACAGAAGCATCGTATAGCCTAATGTCGTATGCTAATTTGAAAATTTGACTCATATTTCAAGTAAGAACTCGAACACAAAATATAACAACTCTAATACTGACAGCAATGCTGA
The DNA here is from genome assembly GCA_016617855.1 of Megalonaias nervosa. Lineage (NCBI taxonomy): Eukaryota > Metazoa > Mollusca > Bivalvia > Unionida > Unionidae > Megalonaias > Megalonaias nervosa. The sequence goes on along the minus strand of JAECUM010056700.1, from coordinate 5,435 downwards.
AAGTATAGTGCGGTACTTTATAAAAATAAAACCTAAACATTACGTAAGAAATGATTGTGTATATGTTTAATAACAGAAGTTACCGCTAGAATTCCAGACCTCACATCCATATGGTAACATCAGCAGAAACAATTATTATCAAAACGTTTCAACTGTCAATCCTGTGGTTAATACATATTTCTTATCCTTTTATATTGGACAGACAATTTATTTTAGCTTGTGAAGTGATTCTCTTTTTTTTTTTGCTTAATAAAATTAACTGTAGTGTTTAAAAAGCAACCCTGAAACATAAATACTGATCAAGCATGTCCAAAAATCTGTATTGCCATAACATGTAGAAAGGAAAGCTAAATTGTCTTGACCAAGTATAACTATTTTTGCTTTTTCGTAATTGGCTTTTAATCACCATTCTTTGCATTGTGTATATAATTCATTTAAAGTTTTCTCAAGGTAACTTTCTCAAGTACCTTCTACAGCATAGATTATGTTTAAAAGTATTCAACATTGCAACTTTTTGCTAGCAAATGATTAAGAAATAACGAAAATAAAATAGTTGACAGTTTTCTTTTACCTTGCCTGATAAAATACTGGCATGTAAATAAATCGGAAATAATTTTTTCATTGATGTACACATATGATTTGATTTTTTTGCTATAGATATTTCTCATTTCATTCAGCAATTTACTATTAACGTTATTTAAGACCAGTTTTTTCTAAAGCTCTGACATCTCTATGGTGCCCAATGCCTTTTCAAAAATTGACGAATGCACAACATGATTGTTTTGTTGTCTTTTCAATGTATCGCATAGTGTTCAAAATAGATAAAGTAAACAAGAATGACAACGTAACGCACAATGTTTGAGTACAGACATCTTTCTAAACGAGAAAATAATGACATTTTTTAAAAGTATAATTAATTTTTAAAAAATAATTGATAAAAAGTAACCATATGAGAGAATACGTCATACTGTGTTGTATTATTAAATGAAGAGTGTTTAGAATTTCTCAATTTTAATCATGTAGGAGATATTTTATGATGTATGTGTTGAACAGCTCTTAAATGGTTTAGTTAGTTCTCATTTGCATCATGTAAGAGAGATTTTATTATGTATGCGCTGATCAGTTCTTATAGTCTTGCATAAAGAGGTTAATTAGATCACTTATTCTTACTGAGGTTGTTCGGGAGAATCGACATTCAATATTTGTAATAGATATTAAATATATTTACAATGAACACAACACATCTTGTTTGCAAAAGAAAACAAAAACCCCAAGCATTTATGAAACTTACAGAAAGTCATGTACTTGAAGAACCAACTTTTGTAAAAAAAAACAAAAAAGATTTCAAAACAGCCAAGAAAATATTTACGGAGGCTGCACGCTGTACCCTAACATATTCTTCGTGACAGTGTGTGTTTCGTCTTCATAACCTGGCGCTTTTTGCCGTATTCTGTATTAGTAACTTTAGCACCGAAGTGCGTGAAAACATTCGATTTAGTCTGGCCTTATTGACAGTGACGTTTCAAAACACAAAACCTTTTAAACAAATACAGCACAGTTCACCGAGTCAAAGACAAGGGCAGCCACAAAAGCTTTCTTTCCCTCACTACATGTGTTATGTATATTTAATTTAATTGTTTGTCTGTTAGTTAAAAAAAAAAAATTCATTACAAGCTATTGTAATGTAACATTGTTTGCTGGACTTGACCTTGTCCAAAACTGAGTTCATTTCTGCTTGACCTGATTGACTGTTCTTAATTTTTTTTATTTCGTTTATGTAAACAACTAATAATAGCTTCATTATTCTCTATGTGTATGAGCCATTTATCAGAATTATTATTAGGGTAAACAAGAAGGAGTAAATATGTTGATTTGGGTCAGGGTTTTGGAGATTCCTAAGTGAATTTTTATAGGCTATTGTGTTGTAAATAAACAAGGCTCATTATATCATTCTAGAAGGTTATTTTCCATTAGGTAATGGTTGTTTTTGGAAAATGTTAAATGTGATCTGAGGTCAAACAGAGAACTATGTTATCTTGTGACTGTAAGGATTTTACCAGTCGTGCTTTAACATCTAGCACTTTAAGATGTATTACGTTGTGACCAGTTCGGGCTGAATTTTATTTTCTTCAAATTATTGTATTCAAGTGATTATTTTCTCTGGAAATACAAAAGTGCTCTGACAAAATTCTTGGATGAAGACATTCATTGGGATTTATACTGAATTCAGACCTGGAATAATATTTCTGTGATTCAACAAGAGACTGTTGACACATCAGTACTTCGTAGGCTATAACAGACACGTCCTCGCCTTCAATTTTGGATCTCTTCGGGACTTGAACTTAGTTTTTTTTCGGGAGTTTTTATTACTAGCACTTGTGTCTTTAATTCTTGGATTATTTTTGGATTTAATTCGCAATACCGTAAGTTCTTTTTCTCATTTTTCACATTGTATTCTAGGGAAATAAATTATTTGTTAAATTTTACAAAGATTGTTGTCTTCACTCTTTTCTGTTACTTATTTTAAGAGCATAGACTCGTAACACATGTTAAGTAATAAAACAAAACAAATATCTCTCTGCGTACGTGTATCATTGCATCTGTGTATCATTGCATCTGTGTATCATTGAATCTGCCAATGTCGACTTGAAACTGATTAATATCCGGGATAACGTCAAAGATACAATTAGAGATTTTCATGTACAACCTGATGAAAATTGATAAAACACTTATCCGTTAAATGGTGACAAGGCATTAATATCAGTGTTCTTGTGGACTTATTATCGGACTAATTTGGTTGCAGCTTCAAGAATCTGAAAGTCAATCCAGCAATTAGCCTATATTTTCATTAAAATTAAATGCCTGAATGTATCAAATAGCAAAACTTGAAACTGTCTGAAGGGGGTTATCTGTTTGGTCTTCAAAATGTTATTCATAATGAATATCTGTCAGATCTCCATGTAATGTAAGATCTTTGATTTAATATTTTAATCTTGATTTTAACCTTGTACTGATCACTGTTATGCGTCAAACGTGATTCGTCGTTTTCTTTTTCTTCTTCTTTTCAAATCATGGAAAGTGTTTATTGTACTTTCGCCACTGTGAAAAATACATTTATATTGTGGCCCTAAGACGTTAAACTATTTCAATATTTGCTTTACATACCAAACATTACCTATGTAACACATTTTGTAACTGAACAGTTCATTTAGACACTATCAACATGAAACATAGATACAAGCTACATAAAAATCACCGACATACAGAATTAAGGACGATAAGCTATAAAACACGGTAAACAAAACACCATATGCCAAATTATAAACATAATATAATATTCAAAGCGTGATATTTAATTTGGGGTTTTGAGGTGTGAGATTTGAGTCTAAAATTAGTTTCTGTATGTAAACAATTTTGTGGATACGGGGCTTGGTACCAGAGACAAATAAACGGACACGATTGCAGTGAACATGTTTCATATGACACAGTTGAATATGAATTCATCATGAAATAGTAAAGATAACAAATAAAAATTTGATAATAGTAAGCACATCGTACAGGTATTTTAAGGTCAAAATGACAGGAATAAATAATTTTAAAATGTATGCACATTTAGAAAATAAGAATATAGCTTGAATGTGCTGACGTACAGCAGATATAGACAACTGCCGAAAAAAGAGGCCAGAAAGAAGGTTGTTTGAAGCCCTACATCAGGCATGTGCAACCTACGGCCAGGCTTGCACAAGCGGGTTTTACAGTTTATTTAAATCGTAGGATGTGACATAAAAAAATACACTTATCCGGCCTGCGCCCTGGAGGGACTTGCACATGTCTGACCTACGAGGACCTCATTACATCTGCAAAGAATGGACCAGATCACTCATCTCAACACACACATGTGCCTATCGTTCATACTTCATTACGAATTCGGCAGAAATTTATATCCACATGTATCGAATATTTTATCATTGTTTGATTGCGTACCTAATTTGGATTTTGTGTCCACTATTACACCAAATGTACCTACAGCCTTGTTAAGAAACAATGGATATTTCTTTCTGGATGGTGCACATTTTAAGATAAGTTGCGACAGAACGCTTTCTAGTAGCTACAAGCTTGCATCTTAGATTTGCATATAAAGCATTAAATAAACTCCAAAATATGCTGGAATCGGTCAATCAGTATTTCAATCTTATGTCTATTTCATGATAAGAAAAGGATAAAAATGCATATAGCAATTTAAATATAATCCTTGCGAATAACATCGCCGTATCTTACGCTAGCGGTGATTTTTTCAAGTTGTAGGACAACAATATGCTTATGAGATATAAAGATTTATGATTACCGGGTTTGGTTGCAAGAAATAGGATTGAACAAGAGTGTATGAATCATAAAGTTGCAATTAAGAACAAGTGATGTACACAATACTGATTCTTGAGCTATACAATCAGCGGTGTATGGTACAAATTCTAACATAACAGTTGCACTATAAGATGATACAAAGACCACACAATGGAAAACATTTGTTTACAAGATACTGTGATTGCTTCGGAATTAATTGTACAAAACGTAGATGACAAAGAACAGAAATGGAGTTGCTTTCATTTGCAATTGCTTTACTATAGAGAGAATTATCGACAGCACCCGGTACAACTTTGATTTCCAAGTGTTTTTATTTTAAGAAAGTGAATGTGAGTCTTAAAAGTTTTTCAACACAGCAATACAAATGTTCTCAGTGATTATTGAAGACCTGCCAAATATAGGTTTCACTTGAGGCAGCAATTACAGAAGACACAACATATTTGCCAGATAAATAAGAAAATCACACAAAACTCGGTAACAAAAACGTTAACAATTTTGACACCAACAAAAGTGTTAACAATTTTGACACTAACAATTAACGTCTATCTCTTGATCTGGTTTGTTCACACGATATCAGTTGTTTTTTTTTTTTTTCGATATTGCTCATAATGAGCAACAATATATCCACTTGGAAATCAACAGAAAAGAAAATGTAGGTGCTCGCAAAACTGTATATTGATTTCGTGCCTAATGCTCAAGTAAACATTAAAAATAAGTATGTTTAGCCATGAATCGTACCGAAGGATGTGCCACAGGCTTTTGTACTCTACATAGCTATGTGTAACACAAAAAGACTGCACGTGTACCTTTCTTGAATTTGTATGAACATACAAGCATTTCAAAGATAATAATAGCATGATAATTTGTAAGCTGACTAATTAAATATTTTTATCATCTCTCTCTCTCTCTCTCTCTCTCTCTCTCTCTCTCTCTCTCTCTCTCTCTCTCTCTCTCTTGACCATCGTAGCAGGATACGGGCTAAAATCTATGAAATGGCGAACGTAGAGGATTTTCGTTTGTCATCCCACGATATCTCTGGACTTATGAATGATGGTAAAAGTTAAGTCAAACAG
>JAECUM010056697.1:0-10645 GCA_016617855.1 Megalonaias nervosa | reverse complement strand
CTCTCTCTCTGCCATCGTCGCAAGTCACGTGTGAAGATTCGTGAAAAAAGGAATGTAGCTATTTATGCATATGGCATTCTACGATGTCTCAGGACCCATGGTGGTAAAACTGGCGGACAAACCTACCAACACAAAGAGAGAGAGAGAGAGAGAGAGAGAGAGGGGGGGGGGATAAATACAATGTTATAAACAGTAACAGCATAAATTATAATGACATTTGAATGACTGTAAAAAAATATCAATGTTTGAATTACTTCGTTTTGGTTCGTCAGTGTAAATAAACTATTCCGCGCTCATTTCGATGTACGAGTCTGTGACCGACCGGCAGCACATTCACTCTTTGTATATGAGCTAGTTTCGTCATTTAAATCAACTTTCATATTTATATCCAAATCACATTTTTCCTTTATTTAGTCAAATTGAATAAAAATGGAAGCTCAAACAAGAAGAAAATAGTAATTTCCAAAAGAACTGTGAATAGCAAACATAGATGCAAAAGTACATTTTGCAGCATGTTACACTAGACTTTTGACTCAATATCTTCAAGGGGGCCCCGAGTGGCCGAGTGGTCTAAAGCGCTGATCGTTACGGATCACTGCCATCTCACCTCTGTCTGCGTGAGTTCGAGTCCAGGCTCGGCTAGCGTGGGTACGTGAGAAAGCCTGCCAGTAGCTTCTCGTGGGTCGGTGGTTCTTCCCGGGGTTTTCCAGGGTTCTTCCTCCACCATTAATACTGGCCGCCATGTATAGCCTATCTTGTGCTGAAAAATGGCGTTAAACCCTATAACAACAACAACAACAATATCTTCAACATTTGACTAATGCAATCAGGCAAGGAAGACAATACATTTTATCTCAAATATGAGATCAGAAAACCTGGTGATGGATCATAGTAAGTCTCGATATGTTATGTTCGTTAGCTTAATTGCCCGTCCTAAGACGGGAGTCATAAAAGAAATTTTCAACATAAAAACAAGTAAAAAATTAAACACTGCCCGAGTTTAAACGAAAGTTCGAAGATAAAAATTAAAAAGATGGAAAAAAGGGAAAAAAAATTGGAATGCCGCGAGGTTCGAACTCGCAATATCTTGTTTGGCACAATTTGTCTTTTTAATAGCATAAGGCTTGGACGAAACAAAACCTTATAACTTGCGAGGCAGTACAACACAACAAAGTTCGATTACACTACGATAGAATGACACAGCCAAGCAAAGTAAACAACATAAATACATAAATAAAAAATCATACATTCAAGGTAGAAACTACGAGGATGCATTGATATTTTCCTTCTTACTCAATATGCGCTTGCATTCTTTTCTTGAAATAACTTGATACGAATTTGCTACTACCATAACTTTGTATCTCCATCTACAAGTTAACTTAGTAATCAATACGTATTTCGTCAATGTATTTAGATGGTGTTCCCTAGGTTAATATGTTAACTGCTTGCATCATCTGAATGTACAAAGTAACTTAAGGGCAGTAACTCGGCAAAATATATCAAACTCGTGCGTAATCCAGCAATGTATCCTAGATCATGTTAAATTGCAAATTCACTGTAAATTTGGTTGGAATTATTAAAAATGTAATTGCTTAAATATTCACAATTCATTGATGTATTTTAGGTCGATGAGGGCACATCTTTGTATAAAATTATACAACATTGTCGGATAATAGCACCGATCGGGCATTCTATAAACGAAACTTCATAGTATTTTATTATTACAGTCAAAAACGGTGCTGTGTGAGTATTTTATGTGTACACCCGTTATTCGTCGAGCATAACCCATTACTTACAACTGCTAATCTCGAAGTTCTTTTCAAACGTTTTAAGAAGGAGCTTGAGAGATAATTTGCTTCAATTTGAAACAAAAGATGGTTAGAGCCCACAACTTTTGAAAGTTGTTAGGTTGTAAGAAATTCGAGAGTCAAAACTCTCTAAAAGATCAAAATATGTCAATGACTAAATCTACGATCCTGTAAAGATTAAACTTGAACGCACATTTGGAGGAGAAAACATTTGAATGCCTGCTAGCTAACATGCCATGCGAATGTATGTTTTAGACAAATATGGACCATAACTAGTAAAGTTTAAATTTGAACGCACATTTGGGTGAAGAAACATTGGAATGCCTGGTAATTAACACGTTGTGCTAATGCCTATTTTAGACAAATGTAGGCCATAACACGTAAAGATTAAACTTGAACGCACAAATGGGTGAAGAAACATTAGAATGCCTGATAGCACGCCGTGCGCCTGCCTATTTTAGATAAGTATAGGTCATAACTCGCAAAACGTGGTCTCGTGCCAATGATTAAATCTACAATCATGTTAAGATTAAACTTGAACACACGTTTGGGTGAAGAAACATTAGTATGCCCGGTCGCTAACATGCCGTGCGAATGCCTATTTTAGACAAATATAGACCATAACTCGTAAAATTTACATTTGAACGCACATTTGGGTGAAGACACATTAGAATGCTTGATAGTTAACACGCCGTGCGCATGTCTATTTTAGATAAAGATCGGTCACAACTCACAAAACGTGGTCTCGATTGATTATGAAATTCATATAAATCTATGTGCACAAATCATTTGGTTGTTGATATGATGCTGATGAAGTGTCATAATTGTATGAAATGGAAGGTTAGGTTTCATTCCTCGGGCTGTAGGAAGATAGGGTTTGTAATAGATACAACAACAATGATAATGGTTTCAGGTTTGCTCATGGACGGGCGTAAGGAGGAATGGGCTTAAGAATGGACGGAGTTACTTCGCTTAAGCAATTACGAAAGGTAAAAAAACTGGAGAAAAAAGAACAAAGATTAAAAAAACAAACGTCATACACTGTTTCATTGCTAGCTCCGCTAACTTGTGGACGACGAAATGCAAACGAGAGCCAGTCAAACGTAATGTATAGAAGATATTTGATTAGAAATCAAACATGAGGCATAGTTAGTTTACGGGACAAAATATGCATTCGAAAATTCAGCTCTGAAGAAAATATATATTTTCGATAAGACTATGATCCCTTTGACTCTTTGCATATGCCTGTATGTCTTCATAGAAACTCATATTTTGGTTGATGTTGTATGGATACTTAAATGACGTATCGAGATCAGTGTTGAACTTTTGGAAGTATTTACATTTATCCATAAATTGTACTGCTCAGTGGTGAGAAAGTTTCCACAAATGATCACTAAATATATCAAAAGAACTAAATGCGAATATTAAAAAAATACCAAGCCTCAACTTAGTATGAAGTCTTGTTATCTAATTTAAAGGCAGACACAATGAAGAATTTTATTCAAAATTGTGAAGTTTATTTGCAGTGGTTAAAGCTGAGTGCACATTATTTGTTAATTGTATCGCTTTACTCGATCTTACCGACCATTTAGAGTAGAGTCTGCACGGAGTTTCACGCATATCACGTGACTTTCTTAAAATGCTGTTTTAAAGTGTATAAGTTGTTAAAGCTACTTTTGGAAGTCTGTATCATGTACGTGATAAATATTATTGATGTTGTTGCTGTTGTTCCATTCCTCTGATAAGGTATGTTATACGGAGTGTGGCGAGCATAATTCATCTACTAAAATAAACGAGGAAATTACATCACAAGCAAAATCCATAATAAGAGTAATGTTATGTATATTTCATTTCCATTGTTTGGTAGTTAGGTTTCTTGTTTATTTTTCTTTAATTGCATTTTATGCTATTGATAGTGTGGCATTGTATGTCGGACTTGAACTTTTGCAAACGTAAGTCTATTTTCTGGTCTGAATTTTTTATTTTGATTTTGTAGCAAATGTTTATCTCAATCTGTGTCTTGAATTTTGGAAATTCCTCATTAATTGCCGAGTCTACATGTTGTTTACCTCACATTGTACATTATAATTTTTGTAACAGACTGCTAATTATAACTAAGATTTTATTTTATAAACATTATGAACCTTCCAGAAGATTATTTTCTATTAGGTATTATTTTTTTAGAAAATGTTAACTGTGACCTGAGGTGAGGCAGAAGACTATATATTTTGTTACTGGAAAAAATATTAATTCGTGCTATAGGATCTTGAGGCAAAATCAATTGTATAATATTGTGTCCAGTAATTAATTTGGGCTTTAAATTTATTTCTTCAAAGTGGTTTTTCTCTGGAAATAAAGAGTGCTCATACAAGATATATTCATGGACAGATCCATTCACTCGGATTTGTAATGACTTCAAATATGGAATTATACGTTTCAATGGTCTGTTCCCCTCCTCCGTTTCGGGAATGTTTGACCCATTTGTTTTACCTTTCGCACAAGTAATGTAGGCCAGCACAGAGGTTGGACCGAGTATCAACGTTTGATGTACTACTTAGTTTGAGGGAATACGACAGCCATGGTCTTCTCTGGCATAAATCGCTTCCTGCAAACTAAAGAGAACGCTTTGGCAATGGACCGAGTATCGACGTTTGATGCACTCCGTAGTTTGAGGGCGTATGACAGCCATGATCTTCTCGGGCATGAATTGCTTCCGGTATACTAAGGAGAACGCCTTGGCAAAAGTACAGGCTTCTTTCAATGGATCAAGCCCTCCCTGCTCCATGAACAGTTCTCGATAGTTTCCACAGCAATGCCGTAAAATGTCGGAGCGACAATAATTTAACATTTCTTCCAGAAAGTCGAAGAGGTCAGAAGCGTGAGAGCGCTACCAGGCAAAAATAAAGCATACCCCTGTTCGGTGTACATGTTGTTGGGCTCGTAGTAGTGAGATTCGGAGTGTGATTTGTGTGTGATTAGGACTTTTAAAGTAGCTTTAACCATATTTCAGTCATATCGCTACGATGTCTGCAGTGTGGCAGTTCATAGTGATGTCTAGCACTGTGGCATCATGCCGCAGACACGTAGCATGATGTTCCACCCAGTCACATCATCCTGACAACAGGTCGACAAGTCCTAACACTAACCTCTTAATGTTGAGCGCCTAGCGAGGCAGCTGTTAGTGCCATTTTTATAGGTCTTTGGTATGACTTGGCCGGGATTCGAACCAGTGACCTCCCGCATCCGAGGCGGACGCTCTAACCACTAGGCAGTCGGCTAGTGAGCGTCAGGCAAATGTCGCAGGACGGCGTGTTGATTAGCGTCGGTATTGAAAAAGTGCGTAAAATATCATCTGGCCATTTTTGTCATTCCAAACGTTTTAGACAGTCGACTCAAAGTCATGGAATCTTTACATTGTACTTGTCGCACTTGCATGGAAATAATTTTGGCTCCGTTCAAGGTGACTTTAGGGCATTCTGTGCCTTGTTCTGAATAGTATTTCAGAAGAAATTGTCCATTGTATTTCGAGAACTTGTGAGCTATCACTGTGGCATAGAGATGGTAATCTCAGTAAAGTAACGTTCGATGTCCTCTTGACTCCACATGTCATCGATAGGATCAAAGATCCATCGAGCAAAATAGGCAAGCATGTTAGGTCCTCAAAAAAAATTTTCACGTTATCCAGGAATATTGCTATAGTAAGGGCAATGAAAAAAGATTATTGGATGCACTTATCGCACGCTCGATGAACCATGCAGAAATTAGGAATGTGAATGCCGTTCTATTGCATGCATTAGAAATAGGAAAAGACCAAATTGCCCCCTTTCATCTTGTCATCCAGTTTCGATTCGAATTTTTGCATGTAGCTTTCATGTGCCGAGTCCACGATTTGGCGACAAATGTCAAATAGTTTCTTTCCTCTACAAATGTGTGCTTTTGCACTATTGGTACGTATGACTTGTCCGCAAGTGGACCACAATCTTAGGAGTTGGCAAGCACTTTTCTGCTGTTAACCGTGGGTCATGAGATATTGTTGGTAACACGTAGGGCTACCAAACGTTCGCTGTCAAGTCAAGCAATGCATTCTTTCGTGTTTCTTCGAGAAGACATGAATTAAAGGCTAAACATCCCCGACATTTCGGTTCGTAATGAATGTGTTGCTCATGACTGTTATACTCATAGTCACATTTCTCACATTAATAACCATATCCGAGGAATGCGGTGATACTGGTAATGGAATCGAGATGTTCTTCGTGATGATAGACGTGAATGCATCTTCCAGCTGGGAAATCGTTGCCTCGAAACAACAGAGGACCTCGCATTTCCTGAACATGCACTTTTAACGTGTAGCGTGGAGTCAAGACGGTTTGCAGTTTATTTATTTTTTTCTTTCATTTCAGGAATGCCACAGACAGTGTCTTTGGATAGGCCGACTTGCTGTAACAGCAGTTCTGTTTGGCTTAGTCCGATGTTCGAATGTTTTTCCAGTCTCTTTTCAATTCTACGTTATCGTGTTTGCCGGTATAGTTTCGTCCCACGACGATGCCTCGGGTTAAACATATTTTGTCCTGAGTGTTCTTAATTTGGAGGAGCTGCGTTTGGTATTGCGAAGGTCGTCCACCAATTAAACTTTTCTGCGTTGTCCATCCTCTTTCGGAGGAGAAATGTGGGTCACGTAAAGTGTGCCTTTTCAATCGGTGATGTGTAAGTGGTCGTTGGATTGCTGAAAGTGTTGAATCTTGTCGTTGACTTTGGAAGGTGTCAATTCTGCAGGACTGCTGAACTAGATCCAAACTGTCGTGACAAATGGAGAGTCTCAAGCGATCTTCTTCTTTGCATTGGCATTGTCGTTTCAGTGTGGTTAACAAGGGGAATCAAGCAAATCAGTGATGAACCCTTCTGCTTTCTCAAGCTGTAGGTCTGAATTGAAATCTTTAAACTTTACCGTGTAAGTGTAAGCAATAGTTCTACATTTTCTACGTTTTTCCGTCTTTCGAATCTGGTAATACTTTTCGGGTCCAACTGGTTGACTTTCGTTGGAAGTAGACTCTCTAAGCCTGAGTGACGACGTAGAAGGTGTCGATTCAGGATCACTCATATCGTCCTCAAAATACTGCGATCGTTTCATCTTGATTGCAAAATGGTAAATGTCTAGATTGTACACACCATGGACCCTATATAAAGGGTAAGTGTCTTGCCTAAGAGTATTCGTTCCACTCTCCAACAGTCAAGAAAATGGAAGAGCCAACACAGATCGAGCTTCTGATCAAAACTTTGCGAGACAATATACGAAGGTTTACTTCAGAGAAGGCAACTGACTACTCTCCCTCTTTTCGAGATACAAGTCAAAATTGTTGCTATGTCTGTCAGAAGAAATGATATTGGGCGACAGAATGTCAACAACTTCAAAGTAAGACAGACGTGTTATGAAATTTTATCGTAACTACTACAATAGTATATACCAGAAAGAAATGTATGTGTCCCTTGGTTTTGATTTTTATAAAGCTAAGGACCTATACTCACGCACTCACCCATGAACATCATTCCCTCTATCATCATGGGAATAAAAGGGATTTAAATTTTACTTGATTTGGCAAACTTTGAGTAGTGACTCTTTTCTAGAGAGGTGCCACGACCAAGTCCTGCTTCTTTAGCGGCTACTGTGGAAAATTTGCTAGACATCACTGATCCTGGTATCTCAGGGGGAGTCAGTATAGAGGGAGTACTGGCTGTGATGGAATGTTTGGCTCGGGAAGGTCTTTTTGTCTTGGGTCGGGTTAAAGATGTTTGATCGATTTGTCTCAGACACCATGACTCTGTCAAAATGTCTAGTATCACCGTGAGAGTTTGACTTCCACCGTCGTTCTTCTCTCCTTGGCTCTTTCTCTTCTCTTCTTCTTCTTTCCTCTTCTCCTCGCAGTTGCTGTTGAATGACAAAGGCTTGTTCTATTTCCTTTCTTGAATGAATTTGTCCGGTTCTCCTTTCTGCCTCTGTCTAAATGCTCGATTTGAGGTAAGGAAGAAGATGGTGGTGAAAGTGCTTTGATCTGTACAAATTCTTGCGAAAAAGAGAGAAAATCAACTAAATCCCAATTAAAATCATTCTCTTCTGGACGTGTCACCGTGGTTGCTCTGGTAGCCACTATGCCATCACTCGTCTCCAATGCAGGCGCACCCCAATTCATCGTCTTCTTAGTTTCAGCCATGTTTCAACAATGTCGCAACGATTCACTACGCACAGACGCTAGCACACCTATATAGGTTATGTGACGTCACACATAGCTCTCTTCTGATTGGAAGAATGACTCCGCGCTGTAACTGAATTTTGTAACGCGTGTTTGAATTGGTGAAAGATGTAAATCTGTTTGGATCCGCCCTTAGACTATAAATACCCGTAGCGTACCTCATTGAAAATTCTCCTGTTCTCATGACAAAATGTGGACAAACGTAGAGTCGTCTACCCTCATTTCGGGGATGCTGTTCAACCCAGACTATGCCATGTATGTGACATCATCATGGGCTATCACGAAGATCACGGGCTATCTGGAAACGAAAGGATTTATGAGGAGAGGCAAGGCTGTATGAATTGAATCTTGATGTACGGTCTGGCTATCAGACAGAGTTTGAGGACGGGAAGACCAGTGCGATGTTCCATATATTAATTCAGTGGTGTTAACAAACCCAACGCCTCTTTTCAGGGTCACTCCATTCTCTCGAAAAGATCTCTACCGTATTTGCCGTCCTATCAGACGATTCTTTTTGACCTGGAAATCTTAACTTCTTATTATACTCTGAATCGACTTATATATGGATTTAGTCATCTGAATCGCTTTATCGTATTTGTCGTATGGAAAATAATTTTCCAAGAGTACGAAAAATAATGCGTAAAAATTATTTCATTTTTGGGAAGAGATCGTGTATGAAAAATTTAGGATCCCACACTGAGTATTTTAAACAATTACATGATCGTCAGTATTAAAAATTAACGTACATCAGATGTAATTGCGCAAAAGCAGGATGCACCAGTAAGGTACGTCGTTTGTAATATACGTTGTTTAAATTTGATTACATATATGTGTTAGAATTTACAATTTAGAAGATGAATAACCATGACAAAGACATATTCCATCACAATTTTTTCTTGATCCTAATGATGAAATTGAATGTATGACCCATTGAGAGAGAGAGAGAAAAAGAGACAGACAGACAGACAGATAGAGATAACTTCACGATTGTAAATCGGTATTGTTCACTTACCTGATGACTGATCTTATTCGTGTACAAGTGCAGTACCATATTCCATTATAAATTAATACCACTAGGCAAGCAATACCTTCTAGTATTTGCTGCCACTTCCATTATTAAAAGATTCACATGTCTTTGTTCTGGTATTTACATGCTAATTAAATATGCTACGGCTGTATTCAGTCATTCCAAGCTAACACCTGTTTGAGGTCAGGATTCGGCAGACCAGATCAGGTTAGGAAGGCTAGAAGTAAGGAAGTGAGGCTACCCATGGGTATCATGAATACCGTACCATATAATGAAAGGAAATGCCAAATGGTTACTCGTGTAAATTTATCTGCCTGTAACATTTTTGAACTTGCCGACGGAACCAACAGCAATTTAAAGTACATCTTTAACATAACGGAGTCTATATGGATATAACTATTATGAATATTTAAACAGTGAAGAAGAATGGTATGTATTTTCATAGTTTACATTTAATGTTTCATTTATTAATGTATTCTCTCTTTGACAAAGGCTGCAGCAACACAGGGCAATCAGGTAAAAAAAAAAAAAAATCCCCATGAAGAGCTGAACTTTCTCTCTCTCTCTCTCATATATCGGACCATAATTTATTTTTATCACAAGGTGCTAGAATAAAAATGCGATGGAACACATATGCATCCTTCACTCTGTATCTCTCCCCCACTCCCATGAACATCCCCCCAACAAACAAACTACAAAAAGCATTTTAGTTTTAATGATACAATTTCATTATTGCTGGTAATCTGAAAGAGCATAAGGTGATACTTTTTATAATTACGAAACCGGAAGTTATTATAATTTAATTCCACACAGCATCGCGAGTTTTATCCTCTCTGTAACTCAATAAATTTTCGGGTCAATGTCATTATATGTAGCTAAAAGTACATAATGCATTTAAATACTTCCTGTGAAACAAATTAGGAACATTTAGATACATTTAATGTTCCTGAATGGAAAGATTACTGGTTACAGATAGGATAAAATTTGGGATGCTGTGTGGAACGAAGTGAAAACAGAGGTATTTAACTGACCTCGTCGTATAATAAGCATCGACTTCTATATATATATATATATATATATATATATATATATATATATATATATATACATATATATATACATACTTATATATATATATATATAGAAGAGATAAGAAATTTACTTAAATTACTGGATTCGACTTATACTTTTACCCCTACTCCCTCTACATTTTTCCCAGGTTCCCTGTTCCTATCAATTTTGCCCCCTATCATCCCTAAATAAACTCATATTGTCCAATAAATTGCATGTCCTGTAAATTTTAAATTTCTCCATTATTTTCCTCATAGAAACTCACACTCCTCCCATAATACCTATCAACTTCTGATATATATATATATATATATATATATATATATATATATATATATATATATATATATATATATATGAACAGACTTGAAGACTTAATTTTCCTTATTTTCCTGGTTGTTCTTTACACGATTTTTATGGTTTCGTGATCTTTATTTTTGTGGTCTTCTCGTTTGTGTGTGTGTTTTATAGTTTTATGTGTTATTCCTCTCTCT